>KL280335.1:0-32283 GCA_000699545.1 Podiceps cristatus | reverse complement strand
GAAAGAGTTGCTAGTGTTCTGTTTAGGAAACAGCCAAATGTGTTCCCAGTGACTGACTAAATAATCCCCGAGGATACCAATTCTGACATGATGATGAGGAAAAAAATACCATAAGTAGATGTTGTCACAGTTAAATTATCCAAGGTATGTGGAGTTTAAAAGGCACATGTATTCTTCAGGTATTTTGGAGCAAGTATGCTCTGCCATTATCAAGTGATCTTACTCTTTGTAGAGGCTGAGCTGCATATATATGGAATTAATAATTCATTTCTGCCACAAGGACAGCAAGCAGTTTTCCTCAGTTACAATCTATATGGCAAAGATATTAGTAAGCACTTCAAAGGTGCTTATGTTTGTATTGTTGCCTTTTTATCTTTTTGTTTTGCTTTTTTTTAGCAATGTCATTCATGGCAGGATGAGTCAACCAAGTCTAACATAATTTGATTTGCTGAAGTAATTATGCGACCCTGCAGGCCTAAGTAGAATCAATTACCTGTCAAAACACAGTGTACCGTTAACAATATTAATAGTGAGTGGTCACCAGGCTCTGCTGTGCACATCTGTCTGGATGCGAGTCACAGGCATCATCAGTATCAACAAGCTAAAGAGGGCTAGGTCAGGGCTTATGATTGCCCGTTCGGTTTAATCACTGGCATGGTCACAGGCACAGGCCATCTAGCACTCCCAGCAAGCAGACTGGATGCCACCAAAGTATTTTGAAGAGTAAGGTATTTCAGGTGTGTAGACACCAGCTGTGCTGTGCAGTGACCTCAATGCAAGATAATAGCCCCCAGTGAGTTTTCTTTCCTAGTATAGACATAGTAGCAAATTCTCAGTGCTCTAAGAGAGAGTGTAATGTCCTGCTTATATGCTAATGTGGATATTTTGAATTGCCTTTAGCTAAGAGAGCAGTTTAGTAGGAGGGAAAATGTAGGTCCACTGACTAACATGTTGGTAGACTGAAGTTGTAGGTGATTTTGAGATCCATTTGCAGGCTGTGTCACATATATGGCTTCTGTTTTGCCAAGGTCACGCTGTTTATCTTATTCAGCATCAATAAAATGAAGCTGCTGATTACTTAAATCTTAGAGGAGCTTCAAGGACTGATATATATGAATGTATGAAAAGGTGATGAGGATGACAAAAAACTTCTCATCTTCAGAAACTTCAGAGTTTTTAGTTACACAGCAATAGACTTTGCAGGCTATTACATGCATACATTGCCAAGCACCTACATCTAAGAGTAAATATAAGTGCATTGTGACTTATTTACCTATGCTTTCTCCTACAGAATTGTTTCTGTTTAATAATAATTGGTGTGTGGGAGAAAAATACTGCAGCACTTCATTGAAATTGCTTGCCAGGTACCTGAACTATTACATTGCTGATAGATAAGAGGTTGTCCATTGAAGTAGCCTGGCATAAATCTGTTTTATTTGGATTTCTGTTCCTGCATCATTTCAGTCACAATGGAGTTAACCTATTAGACATTTGGGCTTGTCTTCTTTTCTAAGATCACTAGGATATTTAAAAGGCTGACTTGCAAGAGAAGGAACAGAGGTGTAGACTGTTCCTCCTCTACAGTATTTCTTCATCCATTTGCAGTATGCCTTTCAGTTGATCTATATGCTTTCTTATTTCCAAACAATTTCAGTAGTGCACAGTATTTTGCTTTTCATGGCTCTTTTTAGAAACTGCCTGTTGGGAGTTGTTCTGTACCTATATCCTTTTGTAGGGACAAAAATATTCTCCATATCTCACCCGTCACGTTCACCACAAATTATTACCTGGGAAGATGATCCCATCATATCACAGTCACAGAGGTCATTGAAAAACTTTCTCTGTGTAAAAGAAATGCAGTTGTCCTGAACATTGTGCAATTACAGATCAGAGAGTTCTTGAGCTCCCTTTTGGGGAAGAAAAGAAAGAAGGAAAAAAACCCCAAATAAACAACAAAGCACAAGCAGAGCTAAAAGAACTAACAAGGAGAAAGGATCGAAAACAATCACTGAAGTGAGATCTTAACAGTGTGAAAGGTAATACTATGTATGGCTCTAAGGATAGTAGGCTAAAGCACATTCATTTGAATTTGTTACTCTAAGAACCTCTTTAGTACAGGTAAAACTAGAAGAACCTTGGGATCTGAATGCTATAAAAACTCATTGGAGACTTATGTACTTCCTAGAGACTGTTTCTTTTTCTTTTCATTGGGGGTATGTTGTATAACTGCTCCAGTCGAAAAGGTATAAAAAATAAAATTTATGTAATATCATGTTATATACACAATTGTTTATTCACTGCTCACATGTAAAAATGTTATACAGTGAACAAAATGGTGCAGATTCAGACCTCTGAAAGATTCCAAGAAAACAATTAAGTGCAGCTTGGATAGGTGATGAGATTTTGTCAACATAAATCTAAGTAGAGGTTGTGGGATATACTGCATGGTTTACTGAAGGAAAAAGTGCTGTGTCAATTAAGTAACTTTGCTCTCTCATTTTGAATTTTATGGGGAGGGAAAAATAATTCTTTTAAATGCACTAATTGCTGCATCATATTAGGTGCTATAAGTAACACTGTAATCTGTCTGCTACGGTGCAACAAAATAGAATTAATTGAGACATAGATGTTCCGGGGTATTTATGATTGCTTTGGAGACCTTTGATTGCTTTTTAAAAATTGTAGAAAAAAATAGTTGTCCATAAGTTCCCTCATTGTTTGGATGTTCTGTAAGTAGGAGAATTTCCAATATAATACTATATGTAAAATAATAACTGAATAGATGTATCAAGCTATATTTGTCATTCTATGTTGGAGAATGGCTGAGTGAGCGCGGCCACGGGTCTAGGGGAAAGCTGTGTGAATCGGGTTTTGGCCTGCAGAGGGAAAAACATTAGGCAAAGCCATGTGAAAAAATACAAGCTCGCTCAGTGGAAAAGTGCAAGCTGGAGAAGAAGCAGGGTCATGCTGACCTCGCACAGATAACAAGTTTGAGAAAGTATACCGTGGGAGAACAAGGATCGAACCCGACTCAAGCTCGTTAGCAAAACCGCAAGTAGAAGAAACATGTAAATATAATTAATAAAGTTTAGCCAATCATTTAAAGACAAATGTATATATTAACCAATCACAATTAGCAGTAAGCATATAAAAGTCTGATTGTGCCGTAATGAAGTGTAGCTTGCTTTACCATCCATCTCGACTGCTTGGCTTCCCTCACTTCTCGCAATTCTACACATGCAAATACAGTTCTAAAATACCATTAAGGTCTTGAGCAGTGGTTAGAATGATTAAATGCACTCTTTATGTAAAATATTCTATCCTTTAGAATAGGACACCCATATGATGACCAAACTGTAACCTCTGGGAACACTCAGATTCCATAAAACGGATTATGTTTCCAGAGAGAAACTTTAGGTAAAGGCCTTGTTTTCCAGCCTGATTGCATCAAAACAAGAAGACATCATCTGATGGCAGACAGCCTCTGAGGATTCATAGCTCAAATGCAAACTAGATTTTTTATACTCTTGGTGACTTATGCTGATAAAGGGATGAGGGAGAACTGATTTTTGTGATACATCTGAGCTGTTGTGCAGTGTTTAGGACCAGATTCGCAACTGCATAAAAAGGTTGCTTCTGAATAAAATAAGAAGGTCTTCAATGTCTCTGTGATTTCAAGACTTAAAAGGCAGGACAAGGAGTTGTAAGTTAGAAGACCTGCTGTGCTAGGCCATAATTCAGAAACGCAGCAACTTGAGCACAGTGGAGTGGCAGCTCACCTGCTGATGGAACCTGAGTCACTTCTGTTTCCTCATAACAAATTTCTGTGTGCAGAAGAGACTGTATCTCCAAATGTACAAATCAAGGAAGAAATGTGGTGTGTTTAGTTTATTATTATAACATCATAGAATCATTAAGGTTGGAAGGGACCTTTAAGATCATCTAGTCCAATCATCAACCCAACACCACCTTGCCTACTGTACCATGTCCCAAAGTGCCCTGTCTATATGGTTTTTGAACACCTCCAGGGATAGTGACTCCACTGCTTCCCTGGGCAGCCTGTTCCAGTGCTTGACCAATCTTTTAGTAAAGAAATTTCTCCTAATATCTAATCTAAACCTCCCCTGTCACAACTTGAGGCCATTTCCTCTCATCCTATTACTAGTTACTTGGGAGAAGAGGCCATCACCCACCTCTCTGCAACCTCCCTTCAGGTAGTTGCAGAGATGGATGAGGTCTCCCCTCAGCCTCCTTTTCTCCAGGCTAAACAACCCCAGTTCCCTCAGCTGCTCCTCATGGGACTTGTTCTCCAGACCCTTCACCTGCATCATTGCCCTTCTCTGGACACACTCCAGCACCTCAATGTCTTGTAGTGAAGGGCCCAAAACTGAACACAGTGCTCAAGGTGCGGCCTCACCAGAGCCGACTAGAGGGGGGCAATCACTTCCCTACTCCTGCTGGCCACACTATTACTGATACAAGCCAGGATGCCATTGGCTCACAGTCAGCCAGCTGTCGACCAACACCCTCAAGTCCTTTTCCACCAGGCAGCTTCCCAGCCACTCTTCCCCAAGCCTGTATCGTTGCATGGGGTTGTTGGGACCCAAATGCAGGACCTGGCACTTGGCCTTGTTAAACCTCATGCAATTGATCTCGGCCCATTGATCCAGCCTGTCCAGATGCCTCTGCAGAGCCTTCCTACCCTCAAGCAGATCAACACTCCTGCCCAACTTGGTGTCTGAAAACTTACTGAGGGGGCATTTAATCCCCTCATCCAGGTCATTGATAAAGATATTAAACAAGACTGGCCCCAAAACTGAGCCCTGGGGGCCACTGCTTGTGACCAGTTGCCAACTGGATTTAACTCCGTTCACCAAAACCCTCTGGGCTAGGCCATCCAGCCAGTTTTTAACCCAGTGAAGAGTACACTTGTCCAAGCCATGAGCTGCCGTGAAGTCCAAGTACATAACATCCACAGCCTTTCCTTCATTCACTAGGTGGGTCACCTGGTCATAGAAGGGGATCAGGTTGGTCAAGCAGGACCTGCCTTCCATGTACGCATGTTGTCTGGGCCTGAGCCCCTGGTTGTCCTGAACATGCTTGGTGAGCACACGCAACATGATCCGCTCCATAATCTTCTCTGGCACCAAGGTCAGGCTGACAGGCCTGTAGTTCCCCAGATCCTCTTTCCAGCCCTTCTTGTAGAAGGGTGTCACATCAGTCATCTGGGACCTCCTCTGTTAACTGGGACGGCTGATAAATGATGAAGAGTGTCTTGGCAAGCTCCTCTGCCACCTCGTTCAGTACTCTCGGGTGAATCCCATCTGGCCCCACAGACTTGTGAGTTTCCAGGTGGCATAGTAGGTTGATAACTGCTTCCTCCTGGATTATGCGGGATTTATTCTGCTCTCCATCCCTGTCCTCCAGCTCAGGGGGCTGAATACCCTGGGAATAACTGATCTGAGTATTGAAGACTGAGGCCAAGAAGGCATTAAATACCTCAGCCTTTTTCTTATCCTTGGTGGCCATCTTCCCCTCCGCATCCAATAAAGGAGGGAGATTCTCCTTGGCTCTCTTTTTGTTGTTAATGTATTTGTAAAAACACTTTTTGTTAGCCCTTACAGCAGTGGCCAGATTGAGTTCTAGCTAGGCTTCTGCCTTTCTAATTTTCTCTCGGCATGACCTAATGAGGTCCAGGTAGTCTTCATGAGTTGCCTGCCCCTTCTTCCAAAAGTGGTAAAAGCTCTCCTTTTTTTCCTGAGTTGCAGCAAAAGCTCACTGTTCAGCTAGGCTGGTTGTCTTCCCTGCCAGTTTGTTTGACGGCACCTGGGGACAGCCTGCTCCTGTGCTTTTAAGACTTCCTTCTTGAAGAATGTCCAGCCTTCCTGGACCCGTTTGCCCTTCAGGACTATCTCCCAAGGGACTCTGTCAACCAGTCTCCTGAACAGGCTGAAGTCTGCCCTCCAGAAGTCCATGGTAATGGTTTTACTGCCCCCCCTCTTTATTTCACCAAGAATTGAGAACTTTATCATTTCGTGTTCGCTAAGCCCAAGATGGCCTCTGGCCACCAGTCCTTCTGTGTTCATAAACAGTAGGTCAAGTGAGGCAACTCCTGTGGTAGGCTCACTTAACAACTGTGTAAGGAAGTTATCTTCTACACACTCCAGGAACCTCCCAGACTCTTTCCTGACTGCTGTGTGTGTTTCCAGCAGATGTCTGGTAAGTTGAAGTCTCCCACGAGAATAAGTGCCAGCATGAGACTTCTGTTAGCCGCTTGTAGAATGCCTCATCAAACTCCTCATCCTGGTTGGGTGGTGTATAACAGACTCCCAGCAGGATATCTGCCTTGTTAGCCTCCCCCCTTATTCTTACCGACAAGCACTCGACCTTGTCATCATGATCGTTGAGCTCTATACAGTTGAAGTACTCCCTAACATGCAGACCCACCCCGCTGCCTCTCCTTCTTTGGCTATCCCTTCTGAAGAGCTTATAACCATCCATTGCAGCACTCCAGTCATCCCACCATGTTTCTGTGATGGCTAAGTCATAGCCATCATGCTGCACAATGGCTTTCCAGCTCCTCCTGTTTGTTGCCCATGCTTGTGTGCATTGGCATAGATGCACCTGAGCTGGGCTATCGATTTCACCCCCAATGCTGGGGCTGCCATTCCTAGCCTCCTCTCTAGTGAGCCTGGTTATACCTTCCCCCTTCAAACCTAGTTTAAAGCTCCCTTGATGAACCCCACTAACTCATGCGCAAAAATACTTTTCCCCCTTTGAGAAAGCTAAATTCCATCTCTTGCTAGCAGGCCTGGTGCCATGTAAACCTCCCAGTGATCAAAAAAACCAAAATTCCACCAATGGCACCAGCCTCTAAGCCACGTGTTAATCAGATGAGCTTTCCTGTTCCTCTCAGTCCCTGCCACTGACAGGATTGATGATGAAAACACTACCTGTGCTCCTGATCTTTCAACCAATTACCCCAGTTCCCTGAAGTCCCTTTTGATTGCTTTTGAACTTCTTTCAGCAACATTATCTCTGCCAACCTGGATAACCAATAGTGGGTAGTAATCAAAGGGCTGTACCAGACAAGGGAGTTCCTTAGCAACCTCCCTAATCTGGGCCACAGGGAGGTCAGGTCGGCATATTGAGCCCTCGGGTCCTCTCAGGAGGGAATTGCCTACAATGATTACCCTCTTTTCTTAATAGAGGCAGTTGTAATATGTGGGGTTGATTGGCTCACCCTAAAGAAAAACGTTATTTCCATGGAAAGCATAATAAGCAGTTCTCATTCCCTCACACAGTAAACCTAAGACTGCAGTGTGTATTACTGAAGTTTAACATTGAGCACCAGTTATGGAGTTTTAAAAATGCATGTTCTGGGCATCATGTAAAATATCAAGTGCATTTGTAGGCATGAGCAAAGTTAATTTGCATATTGTAGTGTTGTAAGCAACCACAGCTGTTTGGCTTCATTAATAAATTGACAGTAGAAAATAGGTTAATATACATTTGCTCTTTGTTCTCTGAGCCAGCTGTCAGCCTAATGGATGCGTATACATCGTGGTGGGTGTTCATCATAGGCTTAATTTCCCAATAACTAATTGGTAGAACAAGTTTAGATGAAAATACTTGGAAATGGTGAAATACTATAACTTCAGCCATGAGAACTGGTCTGAATGTCATGGGAACGGTGTGGCTAGGCAATGTCAGGACAGAAATTCGTTCAAATATCTCTTCATCTTACTTTTCCAACACTGTCAGCTTATGACTTCAGTTTACAATCATATTTTTTTTCTTTCCTGTTATATTTCATGTTTTCAATTATTGCAGTATTCACAAAGAATGTATTTGTGATCTGTCTTTGGGACTTTGTCACCAACTCCTGTTTTTGACCAATTCAGGCTAAGCTGCTGAATTTGGCACAGAGATTTAAATGGGAGCCGTTTCCCTGTACACATCCTCATTGCATGATCTCTCAAATACCTTACTCTCTGAGAACAGTAAAAATGTGACAGTGCTTTTGTGAGAACATGCTGAGACCTGCGGTTTAAAGGTAGGGGAAAAAAACATGCTTTCTATGGGTACTTTTGATTCTATATGTGTAAAGTATCTAAAATACATTCATTTAGATACAAGAACGTATTTCACAAATGCTTAGCTGGGATGCCATAAATACATGAACAATGTTTTTCATCATCTTTTTACCAAACCTTTGTTGTAGAGTAGAAGCATGTTTATGTAAGCAGATGAAAGTGAGGGACAGTTACAGTTGTTCATCCTTAAGGAGGAATATTTTCATAGCAAAAGATTTTTTTTCTTACCCAAGCTCACTTAAAAATAACTCAGCTGCTATTACACAAATTATTTAAAAATAACTTAAAAATTCATTAGAGAGAATATAATATTTATTCTGTATTGTAGCTTGAAAGTAAAATTTTTAACATCTGGGTATTAATGCGTAGTGCTTTTTTCATTCCAAAGCCATAAATGGAGCAGCATAAGAATTTGAAGCATATAGAAAAGAAAACAATATATAAACACGATATAAAAATGTGAAGCCTAAATGTTTCTCAATTTCTCCTGCAGCTCAAAGGAAAACACTTCCTGAAGAAGCTTCAGTTCCTCTGCTTTTCATTAATGAATTATCCACTAATAAATAGTTGCTTTTTAATTTACATGCTTTTTTATTTACAAGCTTTTTAATCACTGTAAGATACGTCAAGGCTTGTGTTAATGTGTGATAACACACACCACATGTTGAAAGCACAAGGCTTCACCTTCTTTCTGACAATACTCACAAAACATATGTTATCTCTCACTAACACTTGCCTTGTTATCTCTCACTGCTAAACTGAATCACACAATCATCAACTGCACATCACATGTGAGAGCCCCTTGGGCTTCAGCCAGTCCTTTTTTGACAATTGGTGCAGGCTGTGAGGAAGCAGTCTATTAACTTAATAACCCAACATTATATTAAAAGAATTCTCTAGGAATTAAATAGAATTGCAAGCAAGTTCTGTTAAATTCAAATATGCAATATTTAAGGTTATGACTAAAACAAACCGATGAAATCTGTAAAATATGAAGCTAAGGCTAGGGATTCATCTTTAACATGCCTCATGTGCAGACAGAGTAGAGCTGATGGAAATGTCACATTACTATCTTCTGGGATGGCAGAGAAGCCCTGGCACAGCAGGGAGAGCTCTCCAGGGTGCAAATGCAGTTTTTCTTTCTGTGAGGCTTCAGGGATACAGATATCTGCCTTCTAGCCAGCCTGCAGGCCTGATTTGGAGTCCTCCATTCTTCCCTCTCAAGTATGGTCATACCCAACTTCTTTTAGGTGAAAATATTGAAAGAACAGCAGAGAAAATGGAGAGGATGAGACTGATTGATTCTGAGGGATGTTTAGGCAGCGGACACTTAACAGCTCTGAGGGAGGGATAATCAGATAGCTAGAAGCCTCTATTAAGCCTCCTTGGCATATGAAAATAAGCAAAATGTATGATTCATTCATAAAGATTTTGTTCGTACACGTACTGTTTTCATAACTGTTTTTTAAATAACTAGGGAAGTATTCAAGCCTCAAAAGAGGAGGGTAATGAAGAAGTTTGTTTTCTCCTTCAGAAGTTAAATGGAACAGGTCTTGTAGCAGTTTTTTAATGTGATTTCAGAATTGCAATTATTAAACAGAATTAAAAATAGAGAAAAGACCAAAGCCCATATGTGGGCAAAGCTGCATAAGTTTAGTAAAACTCAGTGCAGAACTCCTCTGGTTTCAGAGTACATCTTATTCAAACAACCAAACTTTACGTAAAAATTACTGTTACAACTCATATTGGACAATTGCCATTCCCTATTAAGTCTGGAATAACATAGCAAGTATGCTTTTTCAAACTAGCTTAATAGTGGATATAAAACTGACATGCAAAAATGGATTCTTAAGGCAAGTCTGGATATGAACACAGAACCATTTCTACTGGTTGTAGAGAGCCTAGGTTGTGCAATCCCTGGGAAAAACTATTGGTAGTAGTGAGTCTCAGTCCCATGTGGTTTTCTCTTTATTCTGCTTCTCTCTGAAGCACTCCATCTGAGTTTTGCAACATTAACACTGATGTAAGACTTCTGCATCAGCAATTGAAAACATTATAGGTATTCTATAAGCTTAGAGAAGGATGCATGAAAATCAGTGTGAACTTCTTTCTGCAATCCTGAAATACCTAGTACTAGACCAATATCACAATGGCCAAACCAAAGGAAAAAAAATAGTCTAGGTAGAATCACATATGAAAGCGATAGTTCACTTTCAGTATCCCATCTGGAATATGCAAAGAAGACAAATATAAATAATTTTCCTTAACTCTCAATTTTACAAATCCTGTAGTATAAGCAAGATTTTATAAATGTACCTAATTGTTTTGAAGTTGAAACAAACTTACATGCATAGCTTTTGTATGAACAGGGTCATAAGATTTCACAGGGTAGAGACTGGTTTTATCCTTCTCCATAGGCCACAAAAGGCAAACTTTTTTTCCCAAAGTTTATTTTGTGCTACACACCTGGGAACTGGATGGAGTGCTTAAATAGCAGTCCATTGTATCATAGTACCAAGTGCAGCAGGGCTTCTGGTCCATACAGATGGGGCTCACAGTTGGAGCATAGGACTTACTAGACCCACATGTTTTTAGAGAGAAAGCTGGAGCTAAAAGTATCGGAAATGGTACAGGACACAGTCTTTGGGCAACTGAATTCCCAAATTCAATCTTGACAGAGATTGTCATATCACAGAACTACCTAAAAAAGATGAATGTTTAGCCTTGTTCTTATTTTTAAACATCTATTCCAAATGAATTATTTTAGATTTTTCGAATGTGTATTGTCACAAAGATTTTATCATTTACCTTAAGAACAGATATATACCTTTGTAACTCAAAATACTGTTAATGCAGTTTTTAAAATAATAATTGCTTGGTACTTCATTGTCTGCTCACAGATATTTCCTATGTCAAGTTTTCATCCATGACAACTATTCACCTGTTTCCTGCTAAAAACAACATCAAGAATGTGTACAGTTATTGAATGTTATTGCCATTTTCATAACATTTCCTTGTAAAAACAGATTTCCACTTACAGACTTCTAGAGAAGTTTTTCATCTGTTAATCTTGAAGCAAATGTTCAAACAAAAAGGTCTGTTTTGAATTATCCGAACATATTTTTGCTTTCAGATATGGAAACAAAGCTATCTGCTTAATAAGAAAAAAGCCAAAGAGTATATATGAGCAAAGGCTGGAAGAAAACTTGGTCTGTATAAAATGACCGTATCAGATCTTTTATACATTTGTCAAACTATTATTATTATCTATAAACATTAGTATTGCCTGGTCTTCAATCACATCTGTCACTCTCTGTACCAACAGGGTTGTTTATCATGTTGCTATTTTTTTTGTAAAGGTCTGTTGTAGTTTCCTCAGGAAGTATAACTATCACAGGCATTGAAATCATAGAATCATGGAATCATAGAATTGTCAAGGTTGGAAAAGACCCTTAAGGTCATCGAGTCCAACTGTTAACCCATCACTGCCAAGTCCATCTATACCATGCCCTCAAGCACCGCATCTATCCGTTCCTTAAATACCTTCAGGGATGGTGACTCAACCACTTCCCTGGGCAGCCTATTCCAATGCCTGACCACCCTTTCGGTGACAAGTTTTTCCTAATATCTAACCTAAACCTCCCCTGTCGCAGCTTGAGGCCATTTCCTCTCGTTCTATCACTTGTTACTACAGAGAAGAGACGGACCCCCACCTCACTACAACCTCCTTTCAGGTAGTTGTAGAGAGCAATAAGGTGTCCCCTCAGCCTCCTTTTTCTCCAGACTAAACGATCCTAGCTGCCTCAGCCGGAAATCATGAGGTTTAAATGTATTCCCTGTAGACAAGCTCATTTTCACACTTGAAGAACCAGTGTATTTAGGCCAATCTAACCACCTTCCTGGACAATTAACTTTCTTGTCTAGACTACCTGAGTAACAACATTTATGGAAGAAAAAAAAAAAAATCTTAAGTCTTAACCACTTTTGCAAGCATTAAGTTGACATCAGATTAAATGATCAGAACATAATTTAGGGCATAAGTGACTCCTTTTTGTAATGATAACCTCCTTTATAGTCTTTAAGTGACAAGGAAAACAAATGAACCACTCACATCAGTGTAAAGAAGAAAGTGAGCCCAGAAATCTGGGACCACATAGCTTTTTGCCCAGAGATGTCTGAACATCACCCAGGCAGCCAGGTCTGAGACAGAAGAAAGTGGGGATTCATAAGAGTTTATTTCATTTCCATTTATTGTCTGGCCTGCTGAAGATGGGGACTAGGCTGCTAAATCTTTGAAAATCTGACATCTTTCCACTTCTACCTTGAAAGAAAATACTATCTCACAGCATTTCCCCACTCTCTCTCTTGGGGTGAAAGATCTATTGGACTATTGCTGAAGTTGCAAGTGGAAAAGGCAGAAGGAATGGCAGGGACTGCAAGGGGAAAGCTCTTCCTCTTCCAAAGGTTTCTTCTTCCTGTTGTCCAACTGAGAGTGGAGTTGCCCAGCAACTCATTTTAACTAATCCCTCTTCCTCAACAGGTTAAGCATTTGGCTAAGCATCATGACTCTACTAGTTTCTTTGATTTCTTGATCTGTTCCACTTGTAGTGTACAAACCATATATTTAGGTACACTGAACTTACCAGTTGTATATTTTAGCTCCAGACACGGACTCTCACTGTGGCCATAGAGACAGTAAACAAATGTAACATCTATGTTTTAAGGAATAGTTAGTCTAGCCTAGCATATAGGTCATTGGTCCTGCTTCCAGAAGTAACAAGATCTATGAAATGATGGACATTATTCCCACAAGGTAACAATAGGATTTCAGAATTGGAAAGATTTGGGTTGGAAGGGACCTCCCGAGGTCACAAGGTCTAAATTCCCATTCAACACAGGAACAACTGCAAAGTTATAGAGCATTTTGCTCAGAGCTGCTTGTCCAATTGAGGGTTGAAAATCTCCAAGGATGGTTTCCACAACCTCTCTGAGCAACTTGTCCCAGTGTTTCACCTCTCACATTCTTAGTATTTTTTTTCTCATTTCCAAGCAGAATTTCCCCTGCTTCAACTTCCGACTGTTATTTCTAATGCTTTCATTGTACACCTCTGAGAAACATCTGCTTCTGTCTTCTCTGTAACCACTCTTTAGGTAGTTGAAGGCTGCAGTTAGCTCTCTCCCTCACCCTTCTCCAGGCTAAACAGAACCAGTTAATTCTCTTTTTCACTGTTCCACTACCATAGGATCCATCCCCTAACCATTTTAGTTGCACTCCACTGGTCTCTGCAGTTTGTTGATGTGCTAGGAGTCCTGAAATTGGATAAAGGATTCCAGATGCAGACTCACAAGTACCAAATAAAGGGAAACAATAACGCTCCATCAAACTATTGACTATGCTGTTCTAATGCAGTCCAGTAAGTGGTTAGTCTTTATCACTTGGAAGGGCGCACCTTCACCCATATTCAGCCTATGACACTGCAGATCCTCTTCTGCAGAAGTGCTCCCTATCCAACCAGTCTACGGTCTATACCAAGTCATGAATTTATTCCATCACAGGTGCAGAATGCATTTATATTTGTCAGACTTCATGAGGTTCATGCCTATTTTTCCAGTTTATTGAGGTCCCTCTGAATGGCAGCCCAAACCCTCCAGCATATGAACCTCTCCCCTCAATTTGGTGTCATCCACAAATTTGCTGAGGTTCCAAGTCTCCCATTGTCCAGGTCACTGATGAAGATGTAGAATATTGTTGAGCAGTATTGGGCCCTGAAGAATACTATTTATAACCAGACTTTGAACCATTGTCCATCACTCTTTGAGATCAGTGATCCAGTCAGTGGTACCACCCACTCTGTAGTCCATCCAAACAGTGCACCTCGGTTTGGCTACTAGGATACTATGGGAGATTGTGGTGAAAGCTTTGCTGAAGTCAAGGTAAACTATATCCACTGCCCTCCCCTGTGCACACAGCCATTCATTTAAAGGCACCTGGTGTGCTTCAGGGATTTTAGGAAAAAAAAAAAAAAAATCTCTTTTCAGAAAACTCTTTGATGCTTCTCCTGGAGAGTACTTGAAACTATAATTACTGCACCCTGAATCTTTTTAATTTATGGTGAGTCAACAAATATACTGGAAGAGGCACAGGGAAATAAAGAAGGGATTGGATAGTCGTGGCCGTGCAAGAACATGATGGAGAAAAGCATTTTGTTTTACTAAAAAAGAGGTGCAACAAGAGGCTTTCAAGTGTTCCCCCTCATCAAATCAAAGTCAAAAACCTATAACACAGTTAAATGACTATTTTTTGAAGGATTTTTTTTCCCTAGTTTAAAAATCCTTTAGAGTGCTGCAACGCTCCTTACAACTGAGATCTATTTTCCTTCCCACCACCATCTTGAAGTTATTTTGCTTGGTTTTGCCCTCTGAAAGACTTTTTTTGGGGGGGGATCAGATATTTATGTTACTATGCTATATAAGAAGTACTTGGGCTTGTGGAAAATATGTCAAATTGTTTAATGGAGCAAAAACCATCCTGCCATTTCAAAAATGCCATGAATATGCCATGCTCAGTCTTCCAGTTATGGAGCAAATTGCAATTAAGGACAAAATCTATTTAACTGCGTCGTTATTTTAAAGTTGTGCATATACACACTAATGAACATGCAGAGTCAGTAACTTAATAGTTTATGAGAGCATTCTAAAGAGATTGCACTGTGATGACCTATTATGTGGATTAATTGTACTGTTCATAGTTACAATTTGGCTATCCAACCTATTTTATACTGTGTTCATTTTCCAGTCCTTCTATCTCTACAGGGCTCCTGACAGCTCACCTCCTGTTTGCCAAATCCAGAACCTAAAAATCAGAAAAATTGATATTAATTTCAGAGCTTTATGCTATAAAATAATTTTATGCTCTTTTTGGCTTCCCCTTTTCAAAGAACTCTTACTCATTTCATTCTGTTTTGTAATTTTACAATACCTTCTTGCTTGTTTCCTTGGTAAGTGGCTAACAGGCTAAAACTCCCACAGCATGCTGTGCTTGCAAGTCACTTAATAAAGTTCTCAAGCCTTCCAGAAATCAGCACTCTAATAGGATTTTGAGTTGGCTGGCTATTTCTTCTCCTTTCCCTTGAAGTGATGATACTGGGATGTCTACTGGAATAGAGTTGAAGCACATAATGACACCAGCTGTTGGCAAGGAAAAGGAGCAATAAAATCTTTAAACAGACATTCAGCTACTTTTCCAAAACTTAAACAGCATTTGAAAGGATGTTCTCTTCAGAAAAAACTAAACTGTTTTCAGTAACAGAGGTACAGTAACAGAGATTTTATAACCAGTCGTGAGCTTTTTGGTTCAAAACATAGTAGGTTTACAGAATATAGACGAACACCATAAACTCCCATTAGTCATTTTTTGTTATCATAACATACTGAAATATTCTGCTTTTATATTTAAGATCCTTACAGTTGCAGCAAAATATAAACAAAGTTTAAAAATTTTGGGCTTAATATTCATGGTCTCCCAGGTACCTTGGCACTGTGAGCTTTTTATATTGTGAGAAATGGAGCTGCTTTGATTAATTTGGAGTTGTGGACTGCAGCAAAAGAATGGTTATCAAATGGTTTTATACACACACTAATTTCCAAATGATTGTCTATGAAGTTATACCATAAGCAGATACATAATGCAAATTCTGCACAGACATAGTCAGTGTTGCAATGACAAAAACCAATGCACATGGATGAAAGAACAGGAGAATATGATCTTTGAATTTTTACATGCTTTATTCCCCTTTACTTCAAGGGATTTTGTGTAAGCATCTGCCTTTGGATATAGTCAGGAATGACAGTTGTGAGTACATTTGTTATCTAAAGCTTCAAAACAATTTGCTGAACCAAATGCATTTCATTATTAGGGTTATTTGTTAAATATTACATCTCTCAGAACTGTCAATACCAGGCAGTAGTTTCTGTATGAGAATTTCCTTCCAATGGTTTCCTCAAGATTGGTACATTATATACATCAGTTTGTACCTAATGCGCTCTGTGTTTGTGTAGCATGCTACCGTAGTGCATGCATACCCTCTACAGTGTCGGCTTAAACTGGTAATTTTGTTTTCAAGCTCACTATTCCTATACTGTATCTCAGCCCCTGATAAAACATCTGTGTGTGCGGTTTTCTTTGGGTGGCATGCAGGTGTTTTAGTAAACTATGTAACCTTTGGTTTTAGACAAAACATTGAAAACTTCTTAACTAATTTTCACGTTTTACCTACTTTCATGGTGAGAGACAGGTTTTGACCTTGAAAGGTAATTGAATACATTCACTTCTATCAAGATGTCTCCCTACCCTCCCAATAATTTAATAAGTGTAGGAGCCTAATAAATAAAGCATGTAATGTCAGTGTTACAAAAGTTTAATCATTGGTCATTACAGTAGAATGAAAAGTAGTTTAATAATTGCTCTGTGAATTACCATTAGTGCATGTTAACTAACTGCTGTTGGATGATGGGCATCTGAGAAAATGTATGAGATCTCTCCAGAGCACAACAGCAGTCACTCTGTACTGCAAATGGAATGCCTCCAAAGAAGGTATCTTGATTCCAGAGTCTAATGCAGAGGTGCCAGCTCAATCAAGGAAAAGCAAGAGGTTTGATTTCCTGGACAGCTGGACGTTGGTTAACATTAAAAATAACCTAGCAGTAGGTACATACTATAAGCTCCTGGATCATCAGATCCATCCTTATGTTCTGGGTTTGCACAATGCTCAGCACAAAAAATATTTATTTCCTGTCCCTGATGTATTGCAAAACGTAGTGATATCCCCTCTCATGCTATGTTTTGTTATATTATAGACAGTGTGACAGGCTGCCTATTCCTTTGATCACTCAGTAGTCTAGTGCCAGGAATCTGCCACTACAGACTCAGGAACTTTGCCATTTAGTTTTGGCAGATATTGAAATGTACCAACCAATTACATGAGAAGGACAAAGAAATATGGTGACTGAAATAAGTGCATAGGTTATATCCTGTTAATCCATAAAGAAATCTGAGTAAACACGAGCACACTGCAGAGACCAGGGAGCGAAAGTGATATATAAGCTAGTAACACACAGAAAAGCAAAAACCAGGCTTTTGGCAGACAAAACCAGAAACTCCCTGCACTGTAGTATATCAAAAATGTTCATTTCTCTCCCCCTTGATTCTTTCTTCTTCTTCTTCTTCCTTTTTTTTTTTTTTTTTTTCAGCCACTGGTACTATATTATTTGTCAGTCTTACTCATGAAACAGTCCCATACTGCTGCTACCTCCCAACTGTACTGTAAGGCCCTTGTTAGAATTTCAGAACAAACAAATATATTTGTGAAAAAAAACCTGCTGTTCCTACAGTTGATTTTCATCATGAAGAGATTACAGTAAGCATCTCAGATCTTAATATGACCTGTATTTTTCCCACCCTTACAGCTTACAATGAAGCCAGAACTTAAACTTTGATATTTTTTTTAAAAATCACCCCAAACAAACAAACAAAAACACAAAGCAAAAACATGATTAGCTTTTCTGTAAAAGAATGAATAGGATGAATAGGATGAATGAGTATCTCTTGAAAGTAAATCTCTCTCCCCTGCTATTCATTTCTCCCAAAGCAACCATTCCAATTAAAAAAAAAAAAAAAAAAAAGATGAATAAGGATATATCTTCAAGAAAAACACATGGCCACATGCTCTACTTTGAAGAGAGGTGAATGACTATAATTTCTTGAATAAAGTCTTTATTTGAGTAATTAACTGCTCTTAGTAAACATTTGAAAAACAATAGTAAAAATGCACGTCTCTCTGAGTAGTTAACACATCCAGAGAATGACGCCTGGAGCAGTAACAGGAAAATATTTCAAACAATGGTAGAAATAACATATGGACCACATATTTTGCTTATTACTGGCTATGAAGTTGAGATTCAGAGGGTTACACTAAAATATCCTTATGATGAATATTAGTGAGGATGTGGGCAAAATGTGACTAGGAAGGAGTTAATCATCATCTTAACTGTACAACCATTAACTAAGCAACCCTTAGCTGATAGGCTAAAAGAAAATGAAATTTTGAGGACCAAATATGCACTAGTGTTAACATTTTGATTGTCTTGATGTTTTGAGCAATTTACTGGTCCCACCATTAAAATCAAAACAGAAATAATGAATACAGTAAACTCCTAGCAATTTGTTCCTTAAAAATTAAGACCAGAATAAGAATAAAGAGCATAGTGTCAGCAGCAAGTAAAAGTCACAAGACTTTGGAAGAAGTCGCTGTGTCTGTGAACAAAATGAAAAGAACAGGAAATCCTGACTATATCTATACAACCAGAAAGTTTCTCAGCACAGAATGGCTGTACAGGTAATGGCTTTTAAGTTTTTCCATGAAATGAGAAAATCAGTACAATTCGTTGTTGAACAATAATTTAAACTCTAAGAAAAGATCTTCCTTGTAACCTTCCCATTATATGGCATAGAATAGGTAAAGAAAACCATAATAGAAATATTCTGAATCTGATAAAAAAAAAAACAAAACAAAACAAAACAAAACAAAAAAACAAACCACAACAGTAGGGAAAAAATTATCCACATGTGACAAAGATACTGAAGTACATGGGCTTCAGTGGACCTCTATATCAGTTTTGCATGCCTATTTAAGGATGAAAAATACTTCTTAAACACTACAAAATTGAAACTGGTGAGCTGGCATTCACCTGCCATAGGTGTGTTAGGCACTTTTGTAGTGATCTGGACTTAGCAGATGGACAGTAATAATGATTCACTGGAGGGCAATAAAATATTTCTACTAGATTTCTGTGATTCATCAAAGTTTAGAAACAAAAAAGAAAATCTGCTGTGTAATTTTCTAACTGACTATGGACAGATTTGAATATTGTTAAAAATATTATAATCTTCTTTGTTTCTGAAATGGATGTTTAATGGCTTGGAAACTGCCCACAGGAGTTCTCACTCAACAAAAGTTTGGGTTTCTGATTGCTTATTTTTATCCCTTCAGCGTTTACTTTTCTGGAACATAAATTAAGTCAGTATTCCCATACTGATCCCAGCCTCCCCATTAAACTAGGATTCATTAACTTATCTTCAGTAAAAGTGTTGTGCTTCTGGTTTTGTTAGGTTCTTTTTAAGAAACAGAACTCAAAACAATGTCTTTACACTGCACAGTTGTAAAATGTTCCTAGGAACTTACCTTCATTATACTTCATAAGCAGTGACTTTGTAGGCAGTAGGAAAGTCCATACGCTGCAGTGCAATGCTTTTTAGTCAAGCAAGTGTACAGAGTAATGGGAGTTACTAACCATTATGTTTTGGGGTTAAGGGATTCTTCAAATCTTATTGCAGACAATTAATTCTACTATGAATTGTCCCTATATGTAAGATAATCAATGATAATTGTGCAGTGGATAAAATTATTATTGATCTTTGTGGATTTTGTGGCTTTTGAATAAGGGTTAATTGCGATTTTCTACTGCATGGATGTTTTTTAAATACATAGATCAGGCAGCAGCAGCAGCAATTGCGTGTTGGGATGAAGAGAGACTGTGAGAACACTCAGTTTTGGTTTTGGTCACAGCTGGCATCTTTATGAGCCAATGTGGATGCAGCTTAGATGATAACGTGTGCTATAATAGCCTAAATAGTTAAGACAAACAGTGCTTTAAATGTCATCTAGAATTATAACTCTCCAAATGTCCTAAAAGGAGAACTACATCCTGAACTGCCTGTATTTTTCACCTTTATTCCAGCTCTGTATCTCCCCTTCACACACCCTTTATCATTCAAGTTACAGGGGAAATGGGTGAAGAAAATAGTGCCAAGACAGAAATATAGGATGGGAAGTAGTATCAACTACAGGAAATTAATTGCAGATGCTATTTGCTCTTTGTAGCTTTTCCTTTGCATCAGTGCTGCTCGTATCCTTTCTTAAATGTGCTTCTAGGTATTGTTAGCAAAATGGATCAGTCACTCAAAAAGGATGGTAGAGTCACATAAGGCTTAGATCACTGTGGGTTTTTTTTCTTTTTATTTTCCTCAGTTTAAAGAGTGAATGTTGTCTCAGAAAAGTTTAGAAGTGTATTGCACTAGGTTATAATTAGCTCAAGGTATCACTTCTTGCAGTAGGGTTTATTCTTTGAATTGCCTGGAATTCAATTTGACAAGCACTGATCTATAGACATTGTTAAAATGCTTGACATGTCCATTTCAAAGCTGTTAGTGGCTCTGCTTCTCTTTCATCGGTGTCAACACATCATTTCCAAAAACTCTATGGTAAATTCAAAACATTTGACAGTTGTTTATACATTTATTTAATTTTGAACTCATGCAAATTTCAAAACAGGATAGAAGGCATGTGACATTCTTATTCTTGAGGAAAATCCTGTCTACTTCTCAAATGATAGTTTTCCCCTCTCTCAGGAGAGGCTCATTAACAGACCGTATCTTCTATAGTCTTGCTTTTTCGGCTATGAGTCATTCCAGCTCTGCTATGCTGCATTCTTCCCTCCCTTGTGTACAAAATGGGCATGCACTGTTAGTTTTACTGCAAAGTAATTTCTACTGCCTCAAAAAACTCTTAAATTCAGCTTCAGGAATTTGAAACATAGCTTTGAAGCATGTTCAGTTTCAAGAGTCCTACAGTCTGTCAGTGCTTCCTGGCTGCAATCTGGGATATGCAGTTTTATTATAGCAAGCATTTCTTCATCACAGATTCTTTACATAGTATGTGCACAACCTACGGTTAATGGTGTGGAAATGTTTTATTGCAACTTCCTCTTTTAAGTAGATGTGTTTCTAAATTATTTTGCCTAAAGCATCTGTTATGCCTCCTGTAACTCATTCAGTATTAAATCCCACTTTCATTTTGACTCCAAACTGTATGAAGCGTATAAAAAGAATCTCATCTTGCTTAGTGTTTCCCTATCCCACCTTTGCCAGGTCTTTTGGTGAGGAATGCCTTGGGGTTATTCAGTCACATTACATGTTTTAAACTCCAGACAGTGTAAAATAATGCACAAATAGAAGAATTAATAACATTATAAACTGACAACACAGTGTATTGAAATTTGATACCAGACTGGCAAAGAATTCAAAGGAAAATGTACTTGAATTACTTATAAATTGAGAAACCCTCTTTCTCCCTCAGCTAACAGCTATCTAACATGGTGGCAGGCAGAGAAGCAGATTGTGTAATTACTATGCCTTCAGTTGCATCCTACTAAAGGAAACTCCCCTTTGAGTATCCTTCATTGGAGTATACTTTTCTTGGTGTGATGTTTTACTTCTTGCAGCCAATTTTCCCTCTGGTCTACTAATCTCCAGACAATTTTAAGCCTTTCCCCCCAAAATCTAATCTACTTACTCCTTCTCTAAGAGAAGGCTGACCGTAGCACCAAATTAATGTGTGGGTTTACTTAGAGATGCAAACATCTCTTTATTGGGCTGGGTATCATTTCTAGTACTTGAAAGGCTAGCAGTGAACGCCTCATTTCAGTGAAGAATAAACCCCTTCTCTCTCTGTTGGTCGACTGAAAAGTTTCAGAGTCTTGCCCTGGATGATCTAGTATGTCATATATTGTTTTACACATTAACACAGATTCTACATACAAACTCTAAATGGGTGGAACTTACTGGTGTCTCTTGACCTCAATGGGAATGAACCATTTTGACATGAAATGAGCTTGGAATGAATAGCATTCAGCCTCCTTTTCCTTTTCCTATTACAGTATATTTTCCTAAATACACTGTAATAGCATGAGTGAGCCAAATATATAGCCCAGCTCCCTCTGAAGTGAGTTAAACTGTGGTGACCATGCACAGGTGTATACTCTAAAACTGTAAGGATTGGAAGGAGATCTTTATTTCTTTGTTAAAAACCTAACAATCACTTGAAAGTTCAGAAAAGCATTTAGGCAGTTGCAATAGTTTTTTCCAGTGTTTTGATGCACCATTTTCTTTTCCATCTGCGGTTTTACTCGTCTTGCATTTTGGAAGGACAAGAAACCTTACCATTCTGCCTGAGACAGGTGGAGTTGGAATGATAAATTAGTTTGGTCACAAATCAGATATAAGCTTTTTTTTTTTTTTTTTTTTTTTTTTTTTTATGTTCTCCATGTTCTCTGCCTTCTGTTATCTATATAGGGAGATGGTTACTTGATTGACAACTTTTTTTTTCCTCCATGTCACGGTATTTTGGCAACCAGAAGTTATGTATTTCGTTAATTTATGGATCTACATGGACTTTTGATTCAAGATTTCCTCATAGATAATGAGGATTCATGAATTACCTCATAGAAACAAAGCCCCCAAAAGATTAATTTTGATATATACTTATGGACATGGAAATACTAGTTTGTACAGCTATAGTAGTCCTTTAAAAGTCAGCAAATGATGTGCAACTTTTTATTTATTGAATAACTGTTTCAGTCTGGTACTCTGTATCAGATAATAGAGTTTCTATTTTTATGAATAACATAGCAAAATGGTACCATCACACAAAGGAACAAAAGAGACTGACCTCAAGTTACTATTTACAAAGGATTGGATTGGTGGCGAATAGTTATTAGTCAGAAACTGACAGGTAAGCAGTTTGTCATTGGAATTCCACTTTATGGTCTTTTAAATAAAAGGAAGTGAATATTTTTAGACAGACAATACCACCAACAGTACCTTGAAAACCTGACCCTCAATTGCACATTATACAATGAGATAGGCTTACTTTCAGATCGTTATGGACAAGTTTTGCCTTCACAAGCATGTACTGGCTTCAGTAGTTCCTGGGGATGAAGGTTTAAAAGTCTGAATCGACAGACAATATAGTAAGTGCACTTAAAGGGAAAAAAGTGGAAAAATCTGGTCCAAGGGTATGATTGATATAAAAGACCCCACCTGTAAATGTTAAGTGTTGTGCAGAAGATTTGTTGAAAAAGGTAGATTACAGGTATGAATGAAATGTTGGGCTCCATTTTCATGTACAGTATAATTGATATTGTGGTATCACTTTATAAATATACCCTAAATCCTGATTCAAGCAGTCTATAAATTTGAAAATTCAAATCTTGATCCTAAATATCTGGAGCACTGCTGTGTCCTACTACTTTGTCTGTCTTCAATTCTGGTTACTAGTCAGAAATGTACATTTGGTTGATTCAAACTTAGCTGTAAACTTTGATGGAAATGAACAAGCAAGCAAGCAGGCAAACATCTCCTTTCATTTTAATGTATTGCTTTTAAATCATAGTATCTTGGTTTATATTTTTGTTCCCCATCATTTATTGTTGAAGTTCTTTGTGTTTTCTCAACTCATACAGAGCTGTTACTTGATAGGCATGAATTGACTTAGTGGATTTTATGCTCTGTTGACCTCTTCAAATTATTTTGATATTTTCAATGCTATACGAAAAGACCATATTATTCTCCTTAAATTTAAAGGGTTACAGTCAGTTTAAACAATAATCTTTGTACTGCACATAATTAGCTATATTGTGGAGGAGGCCACAAATAAATTTCAAGTAAATCTCTCTTTTCCTCATCTTATTGCAGATGTAGGTGCTTTTTTAAATACTGCCAGAGGAGTTTTTGTCAGTTGTTATTTGGGATTATTTTTTATATTAAGAGCATTGCTTTTAGACTTAATTTGGTGGGATTGTTTAAGTGTCAAAATCTACCTTAGAAAAAATGATGCAATAGGAGTAACATAGACACAGGAAATAAATTTTATTTCTTTATATTCTGTAAATCATCTTACCTTTACTGACTCCAATAAAAGTACATTCACCTACACTAGCTGGAGGTGTGGCACATGATGCAAATTTCCTTTTAGCTGCAATCTCTTTTCTCCACTATTGTCCCCTCCCTTCAGTGTGTCACTCTACCTCATCATCTGCCTTATACTACTTCTCATCCCCTTCTCCATACCCAAACAGAAGTTACAATCAGCTTCCCTCATCTGTCCTTTTTACTCCCCTTATCCCAAACCAAGTATCCTCTACCGTGTCTCCTATTTAATATTTGTGAGGAGCCTTTATCACACCACCTCATTTTCTGCCTTCACTCTTCCTAACTTTGCTTCCCATTACCGTTGCTAACAACTGCGCAGTGTTAAGTCTGCTCTGCCCTGCTGTGCTGACCTATTTGCTTGTTGTTCTGTTTGACAGTGTTTGCTGTTTGTCTCTTGCTGAGTTCACAGTGTGTAGGGTCTTGAAATAGAAAAGATGTAGTTATTTCTTTCTTTTGAGTTTATAGAGCAAGTAGCCTATTAGAGCTCTCAGATGGTAGGCCATACAGGGGATATACGTTAATCTATGATGTTCTGCTGGACTTTCTCGGTGTTATAAATTCACAGTTCATGACTAGAGAACAGCAGACGAGATGTATTTTACATAGAAATCACACAGGAAAATAAATACTGGAGTTCCTTTACTTTTTCTCCTCCGCCCCCTCCCCGGCATCATGTTTTAATAAGTTTAGGAATCCCCCCAAAATAATCATTTAAAAGTTCCTTATATATATGTTCCTTTACTTGAAAGGGTATCTTTGCAGTTCAGTGAATCCACCACCTTCCAGTACAAAATGTAGAAAATGTTCTCATCTTGATGTCTGAATTTCCCTCAAATGTGGGGTGAGAGGAGAAGGAGAAAGGGAAGTTAATTAAACAGAAATCTGTACAAATACCCTCCTAGGTTTGGAAATATATTCAGCTTTATAGCTGTTAACACTTCCAGTATAGCTATGCAGACCAGGGAGCATAATGCTACACATTTTTTATTTGATACTTTCCATATCTTGATAGGTACAAAAGGCTCTTTGTTACATTGGGACTTTTTTTCCCCCTGTATGCACAGTTCTGCATAGTTCCTATCTGAGACAAATAAGGCTGATTTCACCCACTATTAGCACTGCTGCATGTGATTTCCTACGTTTATTTCACCTTTCTGTTCTCGTGACTCAGTTGACTTCAAAAGATTCACAATTCAATCCACGCTAGCAGTATCTTTGCATGGAGAAACATGACTATTTTTAAAAAATACTTCAGTATGAAATTCTTTGACTATATGAAGTTCTCTATAAGTCAGAGTGATTTTGAATTTTATTTGGAAAATTAACCATCAGGGGTTTTCTTAGCTATTGGCAATTTAAATATCGGTAAAGATGCTTATGCTTATTGGATGCCATTAAACTCCTCCTTCTAATAAAGTCTTCATGTTTACTGCTTTTCACTTAAGAATATATAAATAGAGAACTGAAGAGGTGATGAAACTATACTGTATAGTTTGTATAAAGCAAATCAATACCAGCTTTTTAATTCCTTTTAAAGTTTATTTTTTAATTCTTCTTAATTAGAGCTTCAAATTATTAATGTTTATGCAGATTTCTAAAGCTTCATCAAAGGTCCTTACAGCATAATGCAATTAAGTTTCAGTTGATTAGGCAATTATAAATAAATGAGAATTTTTTCTATGTGAACAATGCACTCAGATAAACTCATTTGTGGAACTAATGTGATAAAAGGAATGCTGCGGGAGGGATTGTCACATTTATTATGCAAACTTAGAAAATCCTCAGAATTTGAAACTTTTTAACATTCTGTTCTTCTCCTAGCTTCTATTGATTTTTTGATAAGGAAAACCAGATAGGACATAAATTATTGCCCATTTTTTTTTCTCTCTAAGCCAATCACCATAAGTCATGGCTAGGAGACATTTGCATGTTTAATTCCAGTTTAGTTGTAGAAAAAAATCTGTGCTTTGTACATTTCAAACATTTTAATTAAACCACTGGCATTTATGAATATGAAACAAGTAATAAATGCATTTTATTTGTTCAAGAGTTTACTGATGCATGATAATATTCTAATTTGGAACAGTTTTACAGGTTTCTTAAAGTCTTTCAAAGTGTTTAGTGTTTAATGTAGAACAATGCTTTTCTAACTTTACAGTAGACACTGCAGCAAATAATAAACCCCCTTTTTACTCTTGGTGCTATTATCACTAATGGAGACAAACGCATATGTAGAACACAGTCTCAAGTAAGTGGCATAATATGTAGACCATATGCTTTTCCTCTTTATTGTGTTTTATAAGATGTGCATTTATTTGAAAACATTTAAATCCTTTAACACAAACTGTTGCATCCTGAAAGGGGCATATCTGACCAGGCATTCTGAAAAAAAAAAAAAAAAAAAAAAAAAAAGAATGTCTATCCATATCTATATTTGATGGATGAGATATCGTGTAACCAGCTTTTGCTAATGAAGCTTAAAATGTTTTCCTGACAGACTTGAATTTTAAAGCTGCATTGATTATTGTCTTATTTTTATATCTTCTTACTGTTCATGCTGCCTCCATGACTTTGGTAAAATTATTCCCCACATCCTGTAAGCAAAATGAAGACAATAGGATCCCTTAGATGAAGCATGTATTTAAATATTTTGCAAGACTTCAGTCACAAGCTTTTTTTCTTCTAGAGTCCGGCCTAATTGAAACCAACCCACATATTCTCTAATTTAAGAATTAGATCTTTTGCTGTGAATGGGAAAATCGCATTGTTAACTGAACTTGATTTTAATAGTATCACCAGTGTTCCATGGGTCTCTCTAATCTCTGATTTCAACTTATTTTGACTTCAAGAAGTAATTTATCTTGACAAAATCATGATTTAGCTTTTAGCCTAGTTTTTTAAGGAAGTGAAGGCAAGGTGGTCCAGCTCCTTGTCTGTCTGCTGCTAATAACTTGGATCTGTTGGCCCACTTAAACCTAATTTGAAAATTCAAAGATAAAGAAATCTTTGTGAGTTTTGTATTATCCATGGCTATATATAGGCAATGAAGAAATATATATATGCTCTCATCCAAGAATTTGTTTTGTGCACATTTTTCTTCATCAAATCCTTGCCAATTTGCTTGAAGTAGAAGGCAGTATATATAGACTTGATGTAGCACAATGTACATATATATCAGAAAGAAAGAGAAGTTCATTCTTTGTTTCATAGAAAATACCACATCTTTTTCCCTGTTAAAATGCAGAATGAAATACATTTCTCTGGAAATTACATATATTTTTCAAAATCACCTTAATTTTTCCTTTTGCCAAAATCAAGGTATTAAATGAAGACTTCAAAACTTTTGAATTTGAAAGCTGTTTATAAAACAAAATTTTTGATTTTAAAATGCTAATTAGAAATGTTTCATTCCACAGTATTGCAACAGTGATTCATCTTATGTAAATTATTTTTTCTCTTTCACCAAATTATACTATAGCCGCATTTTTCTGATACATATTACTTTTTGATGAACTGGTATTTTTCAATAGAAAAGACAATAATTGACAAAACTTCTGAGCAACTGTTCTGTACATATGAGATACAAGTTCCTCTCATACTTTGATAGCGAAGTGAGAGATCATTTCTTAGGGATGGATACACAGAGGAAAATGAAGAATCCAGGCAGGAACACTGATATTTTGCTTTTGATTATTTCATAAAGAAATTGGAATAACTACTCATTTTTTATTACAAATCACATTCTTATTCTTACCTCAGGTTATAAAAATTTATTTACCTAAATATTCTTTCATTGGTTTAATACATTTTCCTATTCGCAAACAGTTCAGCAGTATATTTTCCAGCCCATTTCGTAGTTCAGTTTTGGATGGGTCTAGTGGCAGGATTTCATTCCTCTTCTCAGCTGCAGAATCTTGCGATCTGAAATGTTTCTTAATGGTCATTTAAAATGCAATTTGTTTCTTTATAGCTTTTTAAATGCAGTTTGAGTAGTATTGTTACTCTTTTATTGTACAAGGATAGGCAACATACTCTACCAAAAAGAACTAGCAATATATAGCAAGAAGTGTTCAGGCTTGATCAGTGGTCTGATCTTTTATCTGCCTTGCTAACAGTAATTATGGGTGATATTTGCATTTATATATATAGACACACATACATATGTTAAATGGGCCTATGAGCTATTTTTCTGCTTTCCAAAGTGTTGTGAGCAGTGCTTATCCAGTTTCTCACATACAGAGACACCCACTTTCTTATGCATATGCTTTCTTGCTTCTGGTTGCCAACATGTTAGATTATGGTGGATAACTGAATGGAAGCTGAAATAGGGTTTTATTTTTTTCAAGTCTACTTCTAAGAAATTCTTTCTTTGAGAAGAAAAGTCTAGCAGCATGACATCCTGGCAATGTAATGTAAATTTTTTCTTTCATTTATTCTCCAAAGTAAAAAAATCTCATGTATTATCAGTGTCAGCAAATCTATCCCTGCAACACTTTATTCCTTTTTCTAAATTAGCAGCTCCTAATAATATAATTATTTTCACAGCGAATAACAAAAGACACTTAAAAAAAAAAAAGTAATCACTTGGCAACTGGTCTAAAAAGGACATTTCATGATGTTACCATGTGTTACACGTGCAATGGAATATTTTTGTCTGGCAATAGAGGGTCCTGCTCAAAGTATCACTTTACTCACACACTTAAACATAATTGCACATACACAGACACACAAGTCCATACTTAGCAAATTGTTTTATCTGCTTATGTACTTAGTAGTGGAATCTGTTTCTGGTTTATATTATTGTCAGTAAACCTCATACATACAGGTTAGTGTGGTCCAAGCAAAAGCTTGGTGTTTTCCGTGGGTTGTTCCCATTCTAGTCACTGGAAACACAGTATTGATATTCGAGCAGCAACTATTTCTTTCTGTGCTTGTGAGCAACACAGAACTGGGGCCTGCCTGTGGGACCACAGGAAAAGATAGGATATACTTCAAGGACATGTAGGTTTGAATGATGGTGCAATCTGCTCTCACAATTGAGGAGAAGGGAGAGGGAAAGGAATACTCCAAGATTAACATAGAGCTCCTACAGTTGCTGAGGCTAGACAGTATTACACTAGGTAATACCATGGACCCATCAAAGATGACACATCAACAACACAAAACATCAAAAATGGCAAAATGAAAAGTCATCTTCTTCATTAATTTCAGCCATGTGGTGTCAATAATGAATAACCCCTTAAGTTATTATTTTTATGAGTTAATTTATTACCATTTTAATGTTTCCTAGCTAACTTTTTCAGTCCCCTCTTTAATTGCTGTCACCTAAAAAACACTCAAGTTGTTAGCAGGCTGCATGGTAGAAGGAGGGATGAAGTGAGAATAGGGCTATGGGCGTTTGGATTCAGCTTAACCCTAATTTGGATGCACTCTACATGCTAAGAAGCCTCTCGTCTTCTCAGTGAGTAAGGTTAGTGTGCGCCAGCCTGCATACTGCTGGCTACCAATAGATTCCTAGTTTACAATCAGGGCAGGTGTCTAAGTTGTGACTGTTGCTTCACTCCTTCCCCCGAGTGAGGCAAGAGTTGTGCTTTTGTGAAGGGGGAACCACTGAAATTTTATAGGCAGTATCAGCACACAGATGTGTCACCCTGGCAAGCACTCTACATCTGCAGGTAAATTCTTGAAGACACATTACCAGAACTGCTTCTCGGACCTAATCAGGTCTTCTCCTCTACTTCTTTGCTAAAAGTAATTTTTATGTTCTTCACGTACTCCAGTATTTAAATAACAGAAGAAGGTTCCACTTCCCAATAGATCTGGTATTTCCAAGTTTCTAAATTGCAATAAAACATGAAAATTAAGCATTATGTGTGATTTGTTTTAAAAAATAATATTTTTCTCTGTGATCATGTACACATCATATCTGTTCTGAATTGTTCAGGTATCAGAAAGGTTAAATACAAACTACATACTGCTATAAAGCATTTCATACTGTGTTTCATGTATATATAATAGGGTAATACACCATGTGTAGAGTTCACATAAAAGTTCTACTTCTTGGGTTGAAATGAGAAGCACAGAATAAGTCATGTTGACTTTATTCCATTAGTTTATAATCAAAATTATTTGAATTTGACACCAGTAAGGAGGCATCTTGCTTTACTTTCTTTTATAATTATTCTTCTGATAAGTATCTCCAGTATTGCCTCATGTTTATATAGAGCTTGCAAGTGAGAAAGGGATCTGACAGCAGGAAAAGTGGAAATTTGGGGTGTGGTGATCTCTGGATACAGATATAGAAAGACCCCAATAATGTCCTTACGGTGATCAATGACTCTTACTGGATGAGATTACACTAGTGCCTGTTGCCGTTGGGAATCCTACCAGGTTCAAACCTCTACTCTCTGGTGCTTCCACTCCATGTCCCAGTAGTTCAGTTACAAGTATGCTGGTATAAATCAGCAGTCATTGAAGACCTAACACCTTCCCTAAAGGGGCAGAAGAGGTGCTGGAGCTAGCCCTACTACTACTTGGAGCAGAACTGATAAGGAGCTAGAGACTGTAGCGTTTCAAATTTAGTACAGTCTAGTTACTTCTACATTAAAAGCTAGTGCAGCACAAATTGACGCCAGAGGTTTCATTTACTAACCCCTGCTAGGGCTCCAGGACTGTGTGTCCACACTGCATCTTTACTGGCAATCAAATTCACACAGGTGGCTACGTCCTACATGCATGCCAGGCAGGCTGCGAGAAGAAACTAGCAGAGTAACCTGCATCCATGTTGCAAGCGCAGTGCTCTAAATTGTGCCTTGGAGTGTGACTTCAACCTCTGTTCCACTAAATGTTCAAACATTTCTAGTACACCAGTGGAGACCTCGAATCCATAACGCAAGACAAATCTTCATCAAAAATAAGCCTACAGTGCACTAAATCACAAATACATTCTACATATTTTTACTGAGTTTGAGCATAGTACATTTTATCATTTGTTGAAGTTTGACTATGTTTCATTTTTCTTCAATGCTGGACCACCTTCACTAAAACTGAGAACAAACAATTGAAGAGTGATTCATGCAGGATTTGGTGGAAAGGGAAAAGAAATGGAAAGGGAAGGGAAAAGTCCTCCATGATTAAATCCGCAATAGCTTGTTATACTTGTTTCACCATATGATATATTGGCATCATGATGTATGGCAATCCTCAACCCCCAGCTGTAATTATGGAAAGTACACTCTCTTAATGTGTGCTATGAATTTCAGACTGAGAAGCCTTTCCAAATTTTCCTTTTTAGTAGCAGCAGAGCATCCACAAACCCATCAATTTTTATCTGTATTAATATTTTTAGCAGGCATGTCCAAGAGTGAAAACAGTGAAAACCAAATCCTGAGGTAATAAAAATCAATATAGGCCTATTGGTACAATAACATTAGCATGATAAGAATGTAAGTCTTCTATTAAGCTGATTATTAGGACTTTCTTGCACACTTCTAATTTTTTGCTGACTTGAGAGATACCTTTCTGGATGCATTCAGGTAAATCCATCTGCAAATAGAAATGGATTTAGCTATGTTTCAGTAAAGATGATTAATTGCTTGTCTTGGGCTTGCCTTATTGAAGAATGATGGATGACACTCTTCATCCTCTTCTTTCAGCTGATTGATCTGCCTCTGGTCTCTTCTCCAATCTGAAGAAAAGGAAGGAGAGTTTGCGTGACAAGATTCTTTGGTAGCATCTCTAATAAAAAAGCTTTGCACAGCTTCATAGGCTAACCTTCAGGGACTATAGGAAAAATAACTGTGCCTAGAAGATCTGCTTGCAACACTAGTTTTCCACTGCTCATCTTGCTTAAAAGAATGTCTTCAAATATTCAGTTGTATTTGAATAGGGTTTTTTTTGAGCAATCATAACATTTGCAAAATTATGCAAAGTTATGGTCCCTTCGGTTGTAGAAATCATCAAGGCTATTACAATGATAGCCCTAATGTCGGTACAGAAAGTTTTATAATGTACTACCACATTTGTCTCACAGTAGACTTACTTCATAGGAGATGCTATCATTAGAAGACTGTACAGGAACACACGTGGAACAAGTGTCTAATAAATATTTCAATAGCATGCAACAAGTGAAATTATGTTGACAACTGTCTTTGCATAAATGCAGTGAGTAATGGCATTAATTCTTTTTCTCAGAATATCATAAGTGCAATAGGAGTCTGAAGCAACTGCCTTCTATCTCCCTCTGATTTTACTTGGACTGAGTATGCCTTGGAAAAAAAAATGGTGATACAGATGCAGTATCATTACATATTTATCAGAATTTCACCTACTCCCTATCCTTTAGGGGAAAAAGGATCCTGG
>KL280334.1:984-34631 GCA_000699545.1 Podiceps cristatus | reverse complement strand
CTATGATTCTATGATTCTATGATCTTTCCTAATGGAACTGCTACTGTTTGCTGCAAAAACTTTTGATATTCTCCAAGGACAAGAAAACAAGCTACAGTGTCATGCTAGTTTTCACTAAGATACTACGTGTTGGTAATATGGGAAGAGCTTCTCCTTTCTCCTGCTTGGATTTGTCAGAAGCATTTTACTTTGTCACCTTGTCAAAGTTAACACTAGAAGATGAAAACTGTAGATTTCTTAGGCAGTGGCCGGTAAGATCACTACCAACAGCAACACCACTACCACAAAGGGGTTGCAAATACTTGGGAGCAACCAGGGCAACTGCAAAGAAGGGCAAAGACCCAAGGCTGGAGTTGCCCAGTAGAAGCAGCACTGGACCACAGTAGCTTAATGCCCCAGGTAGCATCCCTGTCCATCTGCTTTTCTAATCATCTTCCCAAGCCACAGGCCACTACCCTCAGCCTTAAAGCCTAAGTACTCGCAACCGAAGCAGCTGTTGAGATCCACCCATCACAAAGGATGCTTACACCTGAAAACACAAGAATCTGCTTGATTTACAGTTGCAAAAGCATTTGAGCTTGTGTATACAAACGCTTTATGATGTAAGCTTAACTTGGCTTGTCTGTTTGTCCATGAGATCACAGTGACTTTCAGTGCACAGGATGGGCTCGCAATCTCACAAACTAAGGTTTCAAATGTGCAATTTTGCAATTGTAATGATGCTTTTTATGCAAAATTATTATATTTAATTGCCATTTTATTTCTATTCAGTTCTAATGTTTTGCATCAAGGCAACATTTCTATGCATGCAGCAACATTTTATAACTCCAGATGCAGATCTGAATCATTGACAGAACCTTGAAAAACTAGACACTAATTCCAACAGCTGAAAATTACTGTGAATAAAAGTGAAAGCTGCGTCCTATGTACTCCTATAAACCTCTTAAGAAAATATACCCCTAAAAAGTCTTGGCTTTGCATCTATGGTTTGAAAAAGAAATGCTTAGTGTTTTGATTCTCCCCACTGAGATCATCTTCCACAATTTAACGTGACTTTCACAGAAACAACTTTCTACAATCTCTATGAAGGTAAATGGGTTGAATGTTCAGTTTCAAAAGACAATGTGCAAACTAATCTGAGAACGTAAAGTTGCTCAAAAAGTGGCTTTGTGCTCTACAAATCCAACACCCAACATGCAAACCAATGATGACCTAGTTTCTGAATGCTGTCTCCAAGTTCTGTGAAATAGCTCTGTACTAGTAGAACTGCAGAAAATGCAACTTTAAAATTTTATACTTTTACAGTACCACAGTTACTTTGGCAAGTAGTGATACTCTCAAGATACTTTTGTAAAAAAAAATAGATGTTTACAGATTTCCATCTCACTGACAAACTGACAATCAGCCACAGTAATTTTATTATTTAAACTAAAGCAAAAATCTCTGTGTTAATGAGATACATTTGGGAACTTGGGGTCGAACCCTATGACAGTTAACACAGTGAAAAGATATGAAACATCACAAAGCACTCAAGGGGAGTTCCTCACAACATTAATTTTTAGCCTGGCAGAATAATACTCATTATAAGATCCCACAGATGAAAACTAATGTACTGTGAATTTTATACCACTTCATTATAATTCAAATGACTTTTTCTTCCTTCTTACATTTTCATTGTTTGATATACTAAAATACCTCTGCTCCTTTTATAAAGCATAGGAATAGTCTCAATGTTCATCAAATAACATATTAAATAAGTAATATTCAACAACTACATATGGCTGAATATTATTGAACTATGTTATGCTACAAAATTGTCATACAATATCAAAATATGACATATAGTAAGGCAACGAAAAACTGAAGAGGCAAGTGTTCTTTTAAGGGGAAGAAAAAAATCAAACCTTTTATATTAGTCATGCACTGTTTTAAAAATTTTTATTTATAAAAAGCATTTTAAATTACACTCTCCAACTTCTAAGATTTATTTTCAAATCCTCCAGTCTTATCTACAAAATAAGCACATTCAGTACATTCAGTCATATTCCAGCTTTCTGTAAGCCACTGGTAAAAATTAGCCTACTACATTTTACACAAATTCACAAACCATCGTACCGGACCAAGCACTTCTGGATACCCAATAGTTACTCAGCACTTTCCCTGTTTTCATGGTAAAAAGTTTTGCTGCTTTTCTGAAACCAAATACACACTTAAAGTATTGGTGCCTTTTCTCTCTGGAGACCCTAGTCTTCAATGTATGCTGCAGTCTATCACAAAAATATTAGCCTAATTACTATAACCATAAACTTAGGTTTTCTTATTTTCCTATGCTAATTTGCACAATCTCAGCAGTTCGTTCCCAGCCTCTTGGCATTTTGTGTGAAGACTATAAAGGTACAGAGGTTCTTTCATTGAGCTGAAAACAAAAGTGTTTCATTATGGGCAAAACAATTTCTGTATCACACCATGGAAAGATTATTGTCTTTAACCTCTTTAAGTTAAAGTCCTTCAAACTCTATTGCTCCCCACTTTAGCATGGAAGCTCTGGTATTTTCTGTACAAAATCATCTTCCATACCTCTTCAACTGTATACAGTAGTTTTTTCCTTGCTTTTCAGGAAGTGTTTTTGAGTCATAAACGTAAAACAAATTTACAAAGGAAATGAAATATAATTTATCCCACAACTATATGTTTGCTTTCACACAAATATTTCTTAAATAGGTCAAAACCTTTTAAATGAGTATGGACAATTCAGACAATTTTCTTCCATCCTTAAGAGTCCCTATGTGCGCTTATCAAAGTCCCAGTCTACCCATGAAAATTTGTCTGGGCAAGACAGGATCTGGCCTGATTCTTGGTCAGTAGTACAAGATCCAGCTCTTTAAAATCATTTTCAATGCTTCCTCAAAGAGTCTGCAGAGGACAAGATCTACAGGTCAGTACTCCCCTTGAGCACTCCATTTGCCTCTAAATTCCAGCCTCTCTGGCCAGCACTCAGCTCAGCGATGCACATCAGCATCATTTCCTCCTCAAGGGCCAGTGTTTACTGCTGTGACAGGCAGTGCTGCTTTAAGTAGGCTGGCTCGCAAGCTGTGTACAGCATTCATTTGCAAAAAGAACTGAGTCTGGTGTAACCTGCTAACAGCTGTAAGATAGGCTGGGGAGGTGAAGGGAGATGGCTCCTTTTTTTAGAAAGCCGTGGGCTAAGCAGCTCAAGAGGTAGTGAGTGGTTGAGTGGAAGTGTGAGGTGGTCTCAGCAAGGAGCTGGTGGTCTCCAGCTTAACCAGACACTGCTGAAAGGAGATCACACTAATTTACAAATCCTTTAGTGAAATTCATAAGGGAAAGATTAAGCCATCAAAATACACATCAGGGTCACAGCATTAAGATCTAGATAAAAATATTAAGAACATATTGATGATTTCAGAGTACATCTGCCTTGGGAATGTCAGTGTTGGGAGCTGGGGGTCAAAAATTCTTTAGAGGCAGTTGCTGCCCCTGTTCTGGCTCACATCCTTCTTAGGGGGAGGAAGGGCATTTACCCTAGATCACTGGATAAAAATAACGGGCAGGACATGCAATCATAGAATGTTTTGGGTTGGAAGGGACCACTAGCGCCCATCTAGTCCAACCCCCTGAAGTGAGCAGAGACATCATTACCTAGATCAGGTTGCTCAGAGCCCCGTCCAACCTGGGCTTGAATGTTTCCAGGGATGTTTCCTGGGGGAAATGCAGAGGAAAGGCACTTTGTCAAGGAGACACTGGAAGCAGAGTATCAAAGGCAGCTAAAACATGTGTGGTTGGGGCTGGAATCATCTAGAAGCAGCAGCTAGAGAAGCCTGGGGCAAAGGAAAGCACAGAGAGGACAGAAGAGAGCAGCAGGATGAAGCTGAAGCCCTCAGCAGTTGCCTGCCCTGTCTGTCTGCACTTCTCCATATCCTCTGACCACCTCCCCCTGATGTATCCCTACACCTCCTTCCCACAGCTAACTAGAAATGCAATAGCCGTTAAAAAATGTGCATGGTCTGTGCCTTTTACTTAATGGTTCTCTGGTTATGCAGGGACAGAGAAATGCCACATGGAGGAAAAGTTCAAGATTCAATGCCTTTGTACCAAAATGTCCAGAGGAACAAGTTATACCAGCCTGACGGCACTCACGCCAGGAGGGCAGACTGCTTTAAGGCTTACATTATCTACAGCTTGCAGTCTGAAACAAGCAGCGAATGGGCACTTTGGAACGTATCATCTTCGACTTAATAAAACCCCTTTTCTCAGAACTTAATTTTCCTGAAAATTCCTTTGTTCTGAAGGAAGTGTCTGCTAGTGACACACAAACCCTTAAAACATGCTGACCATGTCATGAACTTCATTTGCATGTTAATAGATCTCTCCCTCTCAAGGGATTAATTGCCTTCCCAATAGAATCACGCAATCCCATTTATGCAGGTTTATTCTGGCTCTGGGATGGGGGTGGGCAGTTCAGTGCCTGCAATTCTATTGTTTCAGAATTTGGGATTTCTCAGCACTTATCTTTTTATATTCTTAAATTCTTTTAGTAATTATAGGCAGTTTGAAATACAGATAGACCTTTTAAACCAGGTTTATCCAATTCAACACTGGTTTATATTCTGCAATTACTCAATTTATGATTTTTAAAAAGGATGCCAAATTAAATCATTTGATTATAGAATTCTACAGAATGGAAAAACTACACATTAGAAAGTAATTGATACACATTATTATAAGTGTAAAAACTAGAAATTTGAGTACAGTGATAATCTAGAACTCCTTTGCAAAAAGAGAGGTCTATTGTGACAATATGATGCCAGGTTGTTCTCTGACGCAGACTATTCTCAACTAACAAATGCTTAATGAGGTCACACATCTGTAGTCTCTCCTACAGCCAGTGAGGAGGACATTTTAAAGCACCCGCACAATATACTGTGACCAAAATTGTCTAAATGTGCAATAAAAATAATTTGTATCAGAATCCTGCCAACCATGGAACTCACAGCTTAAATTAAGAAAATACGTAGCACACACAGTGTTCATGTGACAAGAGCTCACTAGTAAATACGACAGTCTACAGTGAATTTCTATGTTATTGCAGTGACCTGCAATACAAGAATCCACTTGACAGATTTCAGATTCAAAAAGCACCTCTGCAAGCAATAATGGGAAAAGTAAAGTGAGGGGGATAGTCTAGAGCCCTATTTCATCAGATTAGGTACTAAAACATTTTCAATTTGAATTATTGTAATAACCTTGTATTTATTGCAAAATTCTTGGAAAAATACGTATTCATCTCAGTTTACAATCTTTATTTTCCAAAGTGTTTTCCCCACTCACTCCTCTGGTTGAGCCTTTCCGTAAGTAGACCAAATACCAGCTGCAACACTTTTCCAAATGCACAGAAATAATTTCTATAACATTGCACTTGGCACCTCTGGGAATACACTGTCTTTAATGACATTCATCTCAGTTCTTTTTGGGCCCAAGGATATGCAGATAATAATAGCAGAAAATGGGTTTAAACAAAACACCACCACTGTAATTACCATATCCTTTCCTCGGACTACTGCTGTTTCAAGGCAGTCTCTGCTACTTAGGGCATTTCAGAGGAAGCAGATAATCACAATAAAATTCTCTGCTTCTGCTGTTCTGAAGTCAATGAGCAACTTTGATGGAGTTCATAACAAAACCCTAAGATTTTAATCAGCTAATAATGAAATTTTGGTTGCGGTGCATTTTGTGTTTATCTCAGAACAGGGTAAAAATATTTAAGGACGGGAGGAAAAATAAACCTACAAAGAGAACATTATTCCGGATTCTAAACATAACGCTAGCATCCCTTGTGCAAATCTCTACAGAAGTTACCAGTTAGCCGAAGTGTGTCCTATATGGATGAAGGGCCAAAGACACACTCGCACATTTCAGGAGAAGAATGCTTATTTTTCCCACATGGGAAAATTGGGTCAAGTCAGGTATCTTAAATGTAAACCTCTTTGTGAGCAGAGAAGGTGCAAAAATCCTTTATTTGTACACAGAAAGAGTCAACCAACAGAAATTATCCTTGCTGATCACGCTTTGATACCTTCTCCAAACATCAGACAGCATCTATCTTCTACGTTTCCTTTCAGAACATACTATCTCTCTGCTCCTCCTCTAAAATGCCAATGTCACAAACGTTTGCCTCAAAAACACCAGCCAGTGAAGCCTCTCCACCCACAATTTAACTCTGGAGTTTAGGGATTGCATGTTTCAGCATCTTGCCTCCAACTACTGCTTTCCATTAGCCTAAATCATCACAGTGATATCTACTGTAATGGATAGACAGACTCTGTAACTACAGCAACCTGAAATAGGTGAGATGTTGCTAATGGCATTTGATAGGATATAAACATTTAGACTTCAAAACTGGACATTCTCAGGGCATTTGCACCACCCTAGGCCTGACTCTTACACTTTAACTGGGACCTGTGAGTTTCTTGGAAGGATACAAGGCTCATTTACTCACCAAGCATCTGCAGAGCACTGATCCAAGATTCCAGGATTTCTCCCCCTCCATATTCAGAGTAGCAGAGCATTTGATAGACTATTTTTCCTGCTCATTGCATTTTGTATCAATTGGCATTTCTTCCATGCTTTGTAGGATATCTTAGGGTTATTATATAGAAGGAACCTAGAAGTGATCTTACAGTTTTAAAGTAACATTTAAAATTTGCCTGAAATAAAAGAAAGAGCAGAATTTATGTGGTCAAAAGGTGCAACATTTTGCACAATACTAATTCTATGACCTCTGGAGTTTACATGCATTAATTATCTGATTTCTCTTCATAATTTTAATTGGAAGCTTTTAAATATGATTCTGGTTTAATTTTTCAAATATCTGTTATATGATAGTTTTTAAAAAGCTACTTTCTACCCAAGTCAAACTTTTTCTAAAGGAATGCGTTGAGGACAAGTTATATAACCAGGTGGTTAGGGTACTTTTACACCATACTGAGCGCACGTTTTTCCTAAATCATCTATATCGCTATCAAAACTTTATGTACTGTGATCAAACCTGATCATCAGGACAGATGCATCTATTTCTTCTTTATGAATTGGTTCAATTACACCTGATTTCATTGATGGGAGGAGCCTGGATGCGGTCCAGTCAGCCTGTTTGGGAGGGGACTGTGTGCTTACACCTAATTATAAAGAATAAAATCAATCTAATTGTTAAAGAAAAATATTTGGCAAAACCAGCATATCCTACTGTGAGGCACTGTTTCATTTTGTGTGAGACTCAATGTAAAATGCTCTGAACGGGACAGAGTTTTGATGTTTTAGCCCTGGAAATGAGGTTTAATATACTTTAAAATCACAAAAAAAAAAACGTTATCTTGAACTAAAAACTCTCTAATGAAATAAGACATAAATATATATAAAAATAGTTAACTAGAAACGGTTACAAAAGACCACTTATTTACAAAAAGTGTTATCATTATTAGAAATATTGTGTTGGGATAGTTCCCCTGGTAGGAACATACATAAATTGCACCAAGAGACTGCAAGCCAAATTCATACAATCATTTTTGGCTTTACTACAACTGTAGCTTTAGTGAAGATTCAGAAAGGCTTGAAGCTTCTGATCAAAAAAAGGATTGTAAATCCTATTAAAACGGATTAAGGGAAACACTGTGCATTGCTAAAAATATCAAACATAATTTAAAAATTCTTCATCTGTTACCATTCCATTACACTGATAACATTTTATCAAAAAAGAAACCCCAAACAAAAAACCCAAAAAAACAAAAAAAAACCCAAACCACAAAAAACCCCACCAAACCAAAACCCAACTAACGACAGTTGTGTTTCAATTTGAATATATATTATTTTACATGGACTTTATAGCATATCTCATCCATCCTACTGTCTTACACGTCTCCATGCAGTTAATGTTTTATCAGCAGCAGGTTCTTTCTGCAGGTTTCAAACTGTTCCACAATCACACAGAGAGTTGTCTGATGTCAAGGATACAGGACACCTATTGGCACAAGCAGTAGGACGGGGTTTCACCTGGCATTATACTGTAACTTCAGGTAGACCAAGTTTCACACAGGAGCCACTAAATTTACTAAAAGCTGGGCACCCTGGGGAAAGCTAGGAAGCCAGAGATGGATCCTTCTAACAAGATCCAGTTTGTATACTTGTTTTTCTTTTTCTGCTTTTTGCATTTCCATATTTACATAGGAAATACAGCATAATTAATAAACACTAAAGGCAATTCTCTAATAGGTTTGTTTTGTTGAAATCAATTCAAGACATAGTAGGAAAGATCTTGTCTCTTATTATTTTATGTTGTTATTCCTCACAATAGTGCCTGCATATTTTCCACATATATTCACATCTATATTGAACTACAGAGCATTTGACGTGTCTTTTCAGAGTGAGCCCTATGCCTATAGTACAATTATTTTTTCAGAGATTTTAGATTTTGGGGTTTAGGTTATTTCAGGACCTATTTTATATTGTAATTGGTTAGGAGTCACAGAATACAGATGCTTTTATAAGAGCTGACAACAGTTGCCACTAGCTTTTCTAGGACCGAAACTAGGAGAATGTAGCCTTACACTTACATCAGTCAGCTCTCTTAATCAGTTTAGTCACTAACCCTCTTAAACATTTCTGCTGGGGACAATGGGACTGTTTATCTTCAGAAAATTGTGCATTTCCATGACTGTTTATGGAACAGAACTTAATACACAGCAGTCCCAATTTTCCTCTCGTTTAAAGCAGTGATGATTCAGAATACATCTAAAGATTCACTTACACTAAAACTCCAGACTTACTAAATATGGTAAAGATATATGCAATTATTTCATTAACATGCACTCTATATCCTGATATAGCCAAAACCAATTGAGCCCTTAAAAATAGCCAAAGGCAATCTTTGTCACCCTACAAAATATACAGAAAGCAGCTAAAAGACAACAGTCACGAGACACAGAGCACAGTTAAAGCCAGGCTACCCTCAGTTCTGCTGGGTTCACAGGCTTCTATAACCACCTTAAACAGACAGTGCCTCCATACCATCATCCAAACACAACACTCATTTAGATTGGCACTACAAACAAGACCTTAAAGAAGAGAGAGGACTGAAGTGATTCTTGCCTCCAGCTCTCTGCTCAGTTCCATTAAAGGGATGCTGGGTGAGACATTTAAATACTCTTCAGGGCCACAGCTCACACCTCAGGATTTAGGATGTAAATCATCAAGCTGTACAGAGGATATTACTGTACAGAGGCGTTACTCCATTTCCTCTCGACCATCTTGCAGAAGCTTCAATTTCTAAGAAAAGTTAAGGGCAGGGGGGCAATAAACATCTAGCAACCTCAGTTCAATCTAGCACTGCATACAAGGCAACCTTCAGTCATTAGGGATAGTCTTTTACCTGTCAGTGATAATATTCCAGTGTCTATAGCTGCAATTACTTACCTCCTTTAGAATTTGTCTATTATCTATACATCTACTTAGATGAAGAAATAAAACTAATTTTGAAAAAGCAGATTATAGTCAGCATTCTGTGGAAGAGAGCAGAAGTCTTATGTTTTCGACTTACTCATCGGAAAGGGTTATTTGTCCATATTCTTTCAAATATTTCACTACAATCAGCACAGCATATAACAGGAAAAATATATCCCCAAATCTTAAAAAGCTACATTTTAATAATGTAAAATATTGGAATTATCCTAATAAATAATTGCCAAAAGCAATTACAAAATATTGTTGGTCATTCTCCACTATAATAAAGTTTCAAATTAAAATCCACCAACTAATTGAACAGATGCAAGTTAGAAAAGGATTGAAAATTATGTAAAGATTTTAAGTTTCCTATTTTTTTTAACAGTACTGGAATCATCACTTAACATAAGTTTTCTCACTTTATATAACATGCAGAAGAATGGAATTAAACTATTGAAATCAAAGAACTTTGTCACTGATTGTGGTAGGAGCAACTTTGTGTGCAATATCAGCATTCAGACCTATGGGGAATAGACACTTCCCTTTATAAAGCTATTCAGTGTCTGGGCTTTGGTCACCTGCATAAAACACATTGAAAATTAATTTTGTAAAAAGTGTTATGCTACTTGATGCTAGTTACAAATTTTTGCTTGAATAATACTACATTGATAGCAGATAGATCTGGAAAATTCAGTATTTGTAAGAGCTAAACAAACCTTGTCAACTAACCAGTAGCACTTGTTTAAGAAGTTGAGGCATTAAGGAGTCAAACTGTTAAACAAAAAAACTCAGAACAATTTTTCTTCTGCTACAAGTAGCAGCAGCAAGTGCACAGCCAATATTCAGAAGTAGAGCTAGGTGTCTAAATCATCTCCTGCTTAAATCCTTTTTCTACTAAATACGACAAAGGGAGAAGCAGGTCATTTGTTTCCCAAGGAAGGATTCAATTCACCAAAGAAAGCGTTTAGCCGCATTGACTCAAGTGAAGAAAGAAGCTCATTCCTTTCTCTGGAAACGGTGAACAGAGCACCAGGGAAACACAGAGGCACTGCTGCCTGCCCTTCCAGCAGCCCTTCCCTGTACAGCGGCCAGCAGCAACCCACGCTAGAGACAGCGGGAAGATACTTGGCACTTTGGTGACACTGTAGGATTCTTGCCTGAGCTGGTCTCCTACCAAGGGTGGAAATTGCAACGTTAGGAAGAAGTTAAATATGTAGAGAAATAACTTAAGTTCTTCTATAATGCTAGCTTTATGCTGCTCTATAGGTATTTTACGCTTGGAAAAGTTTTTATTGAAAATTAAATACCTAGCCCCATTCCCCTCCTAATCATTTCTGTTCATTGTTACTAAAAGGATGCTCCTAAAGCCTTTTTTTCCCTGGGATTTGGGAAACACTGAGAATTCAGTCTTCTTTCCTACAGTCATCAAGACATAGGGAACATGGGGGTCGGTTAAACTGCGGCTATATTTGGGATGTGGGTGAGACCCACTCCTTGGCTGCAGGAGCTGTCGCAGCCATCCCCTGAATTCAGCTAAGATTTCTTGAGCAATGCGAGTAAACAAACACATCTGTGATTATGGCCATGGGAACAGAAAAAGAAAAAGGCTGTTATCGTCTCCAGACAGACTCTTATCAACACTTCCATTGAAGCACAGTAAACTGCTACCAATGATAAAATTACCAGCAAGGAATTTAAAATGCATTATTGATGTACTCCTGGGGGGTAGAGAAAAGTTAACCCTTTGCAGTCAGCATAAGTGTAATACCAAGTGACTGGTATACAACTAAGGTATGATGATTTTTTCCATTTAAAATATTTTTATTTTCATTGCTAGCCGTTAATATGCATGGTTCCAAACACACACCACGCTGGGTACCTTCAACATCTTTTTAGGTAAATGAAAGTTAAGCGTAATCATCATTTCTTAAGTGACCATCAGTATCTCACTACATGCAGTTCCTGGGGTTTGGTGTTTTGGGGTTGTTGGGTTTTTGGTTGACTGGTTGGCTTTATTTTTTTCTTTTGTTTTCTGGTCTGTGGTGTTTTTGGGGGTTTTGGTTGGTTGGGTTTTTTTTTTTTAAAAAAAAAAAAAAAAAAAAAAAGCAAGAGACCGAAACTATCAAAACTATCACACTCCTTTCAGATATTTCTGTTATTTTCAGCCACAAAAATCTCATTTGTCCTACTTCAAACAGGGCATGCAGTTACTTTTTGTCATTGCAACGGGGCTTCTATTAAAGCACAAATTAACCATGCATGATAAATCACCATTTGTCTGAACCAGTAAATATTGATGGTTGTTTAGTTTACAAACTTTACTGTAATTACTACTTGGTGCTGTTTTTCAATCACCATACTCCCCGGGTCCATTACTTCACCATTTATTTTTAAAATAATTTTCCAGATAAGGTACCTTCTAAACATTTTATTTTCCCCCAAGATAAATCATTACACTAATTGTTTATCAGAAAACTGCAGGCTGCCACTGGATTAGGAGAAAACAGAGGGCTTATTTGTTTTGATAAAACTCAAAACAGGAAAGAAAAATTTTTAAAAATCACGACTGTTACATATACCTTTTCTTCACAGGATCAAAATTTAAACAGAATAAATAGGGATAATTTCTAAAATAATTTTCTTAACAAAATAGAAATTCTAGTAAGCAAAATGTGAAATGTAACTAATTCCCTTTACAGTATGGATACAAAATTGACGTATGCTCAGAATATTTAATTTGCAACAGAATTATTTTTTTGACTTTTTCCTGCAGCTAACTACAGAGTAAAGATCTAGAAACCATTTCATTGAATCTTTTGGTTGGAAAGGACCTTTCAGATCATTATGTCCAATCATGCTTGACAACTACTAAACCGTCTTTTCCTTTTCTGTCTTTTAAATACCTCCAGGGATGGTGACTCAACCACCTCCCTGGGCAGCCTGTTCCAGGGCCTGACAACCCTTTCAGTAAAGAAATGTTTCCTAAAATTCAATCTAAACCTCCCCTGACGTAACTTGAGGCCGTTTCCTCCTGTCCTCTCACCTGCTACTTGGGAGAAGAGATCCACACCCACCTCACTACAACCTCCTTTCAAGTAGTTGTAGGGAGCGATAAGGTCTCTCCTCAGCCTCCTTTTCTTCAAATTGAACAACCCCAAGTCCTTCAACCACCCCTCATAAGACTTATACTCAAAAATTCTCTCTTTGAAGTCATAACTTTTTATAAAACTATTAATGAAATTATAACTACAGTAACTTTTACTGACAAGGATGTACAAAAATGTCTTGATTGTTACGGTTTCCAAATGAGAAAGAAAGGCTAGAAACTGAGAAAAGTAAACACCCCCACCCTCCTGGTTTTTTTCCCAGTAAATTAAGCACATCTGACATGAAATTCAGAGAAACTTGTGGTGGTAGCATTCTACAGCATTTTCTGTACTACAGCAACATTTTAATACACCTACATCAAGGTCATCATTGAAAATTTATAAAGGTAACACTTACTTCACCAGTCTCCCCCCAGATTACATGTCCTTTGAAAAAATAACAATAAATTGCATGAACAGATGACTGACTAGTTAGGAAAAAGATAACTAGCGTCCTCTAAAGCACTGCTCCACTTCTTTCCTCTGTAATCAAGCTGGAAAAATGAGCTTAAAAACAATGCTGTAAAAACTAATGACTGGCACAAAATCTTTATGTTTTGATACCTAAACAAGTAGTATAAGTGATGATAAACAGGTCATCACATCATTTGAAACTGAAATCCAGCATACTATCCATTAAAGTGTATTCCTTTTTAAACTAACACTGGTTACCACCTTGCTACCACCCACTTTTAATCCTGGCTGGCTGAATTTGCTTTTGGGATAGATATGAAATGCTTTCTATAGTATAGGAGGTATTTTGTTCTTTATTGTATATCAGTTCAGATTTCATAACTATTCTTTTTAATCACATCTGAAATTCAAGCCAGCCAAGTGCCTACATTTATGAAGAGATCACAGGGAATGAAAAAATTGAATAGGCCAAGTGACAAATCATTATCTGTTCTTCTCTTATTCTTTTGGTTAAATGGATAGAGGAGAAACATAAATCATTGCTCAGCATGTATTCAACTAGGTCCTCTTGACTCAAAGTAAGAGAACACCACTGTCTGAACAAGTGTGCATACAGGAATTGGACTATTGCACACCGAAGCATACTATGGCTGCTTCATTTAACTTGTCAGTTTAAAGGGTAAGAAAAACAGACTTCAGACCTATGGAGAAATTTATCTTAAAATCAAATTAATTTAAATTAAGGCTGCTCTTGTCCATTTTTCCTCATAGATTTAATTGCTAATTATTTAGCCCTCTATCACTTTAATTGTATAAAATGGATATATATACATTACTTACAAAAGCTTTCCTGAAATAAATATATAGCTTGGATTTAGACCTGAATTGCATATTCACTTTTACAGAACTAAAAAAACTTCCTAGGAAAAAACACGTTTTCATAATGCTTTATAAATATGGAAAAATAAAACCCTTCCAAAAATACTTGTCAGAGCAAGGGTACACAAGAGGGTTTTCAAACATTTGCTTTTTCTTGCTGAATTCAGGAAAGAGAAGGGGGAAAAAGAAAATCAACTGAAAGAAGAAACTGTAACAGCCTCCCAAAACAGCCTAGCTGGTAAGAAAGGCTCATTCTTAATTTGGCAAAAAAGACTGATCAAATATCGGGTGGCAGACGTGCATTATCCCTAAAACTTTTTAACTAAACTCTTACCACCTTCCACCATTTTTTTAAATTTTTTAAAAATTTTTTGGTCTTTTTTCTTCAAAACATCACTCAGAAACATGGTGAACAGGAGGTGGAAAAAAATGACAAAACAGTCTTGAATATGCTTACAGCATTTCTCCACTCATCTCTCTTTTTGTATGCTTTATGAAATACCTTGTTCAACTAAGTTTGGAAAGCATTTTCCTGGAATTAATTCTCCCACAGCCACATGTCATGACTGCATCTCAGCACTGCAATGTTTTACAGCAGATCCAAATGTGATGCCCAAACAGCTACAAACAAGTGAACTTTGCTATCCCAACTGAGTGAAAAAAGCAATATGGAAAATGTATCAAAATAAATATGAATGGTTATGTAGAGCTTTAAAGATGTTTCAGTTTGAATAAGTGGGCATGTTCTCAGTGAAAAATGCAGAATGAGACTAACACATAATTGCTCTCATAGCTTTAAAACTGGTGCAGAAGTACTCTCACAGCATGGCAAATATATTTTGCATGCTAAGTAAAAACTGACAAAAGATGTATATGCCCACATTGTCAGCATGTTACTTGCTGCCAAAAGCCAGTCTGCCGTCAAATAGATTATGTTCATTTGGCCTTTGGGAATGGTGGCATCTTAGACTTTCAATTTCAAAATATAATTAGAAAAAGAAAAAAAACCACAACTATTAAAAAGGCTGCAGGAGAAATACCTTGTATAGAATACTTAATTCAGGATGGGAATTTTTATTTGGTGTTTTACTAGAAACCAGTGAAGCGCTAGAGACTGGAACATAGGAAATATTATGCCAGTATTGCACAGAACTGTTTTCCTCAAAAAAAATCAAGTATTTCAATGGAAATGAGGGCAATCATTGTGCAAATCGGGGCACAAGCTAGGTTAACAAACTTTAGCCACAAACCCACTCAATGAAGAATAACCATGGATACATGGAAAATATTTCCACTTGTGTAATATAGAAATATTAGAAAGTTTGATGGTTCAAAGAAAAAAAAAGTTAAAAAAAAAAAAAAAAAAAGATTTTCCATACAGTACTCTGCTTTTCAGTTTCTCCATCTTGGTAATGGCAGGACTACCAAGAATGTTAATAATGCACTAATTTTTTACCTCAGAAAGCAGAGATAAATGTTGAAATACATTTAAAAAAAAAAAAAAAAAAAAAAAAAAAAAAAAACAAACAACAAAAAACAACCAGATGGCTCTAAGTGAATAACAGATTCACTTAACCAAACATTTTATTTCCTGTATCTTGAATAATTATCAAAAAAAGTGTTTACCAACAATTATATAACAGCTTTTATAGTAACACAAGTAGGAGAAAAACATTTAGCACTGACTCTCATAAATAATTCAAAAGGTTTAATTTACCATAATCATGTCTGGCATTTATCTTCAGTAAATAATGTATTAGGCATATACTGTGCACTATTTCCTACAGTAACTACTAGAGAGCATTAGGAACAAACCCATCTGTGTTTAACATTCTGTAAATCAGGCCAGCTCTTGCATGCATAAAATGATTGCTGATGAAGCCATTTACCTATGCAATAGATAGAAATGACATCTTTTAATGTAAAATTAAATAAAAATTATAGAAACTGAAACACAGATGAGGTTTTTTATATGCCATAAATATTCATATCTTCCAAATTGACAAAGCATACCTCAGAAACCATAGGAACCACTCTAGGAAAAGAGTTGGGTCTTCCACATTCACTGTGCCACTGACAGGTTAATTTGCATAAGAGCAAATTAACATCTCAAAAGCCTTGTCTTTGCTAGCATTTTCAAGAAATCGCCCACCATTACACTGAAACCACTGCAGCTACCTTAGCACAACAGAAATTCAAGTTCTGGAGTCCAGACTCAGGATGCTTTTGTTCGTTTCTTTGCTTAAAGCACCACTGTCCCAGCTCCTTCCTTCTGCCCTGACAGTTTCTAATTCCTAATAAATGGTAGCATACACATAACTACAACCAGGTTTTAAGATTTTCCTCTTAGTTTTCAACTATTTCCATTTTTTGTCTGCAAAGTCTGCAATTTACTTAATGTCTTCTGGAACTTACACATTTTCAAATATCAGGGAATTTGAATTTATCACAAATACACCTCCCCAGAATGAAAGAATATTCTAATGCAACTACACTCAAATTGATGAGCCACATCTTTAGTTTGTGCCTTACCCATCAGTAAGAATACAGAACACAGTATACAATCCACACATAAAACAGGGATTATCGTTCTGTTAAAAGCTCACTTCCCTGTTTTATTAACTTCTTTCACATTTTTGAAATGCATTTATTTTTATACACACATTGAGAGACCAGGAAGAAGAAGAATACCTGTGGTTTCCAACTGTCTCTCAGTTTCTTCAAAGCTTAGGTGGAAGCAGGTCATGTTAACGTGACTCAGACTGCAAAGAGATGAGCACCAGAGCATTGCTCACCTCACCGCCTACGGAAACACACCAGCAACTCAATGAAAGGCAAAACCTCAATGACAGCTCTGCAAGGTGGAGAAGGCCTTCAGCACTCAGCCTGTTTGAATTATAAACAGGACGCATGAAAGAAGATGGCCTGTTTTCCTTGTTATCCTTACAGTCCCAACCTATTTTTTCTGCTGTTCAGCATTAACATCATAAATTGTCTTTTTGACATCAAGGTAGGACCAGTGTCTCCAGTGGGCAAACACACCAGATCAATGAGAACTGAATTCAAATTAGTTTAAATAATAACATCAGATTGTTGGCATGCGCTAACCACCAGTGTCTGGAATCACATCTCCATTAAATACCACATGGGGAGAGATGCACCCGCATTACGAAAGAAGGGCCCTTGAGAACAGACAGAAACATATAAATACATATGCTCCAAAGACTTAGTCAAAGAGCAAGAAGCATAAAGGTAATTTACAGAGATATTATCGAAGGCAACACAGTTTGGATGACACTATATAATTTAATCACACATAATGCCATAACAAGACTTCTATCAAGATATCTTTCAGTCATGAATCTTAACCAGCACAAAAATCCCAGTTAGTTCAGAGCAGTTTCTTAATCCTTACTCCTTTATTTTTCCTTTAATTGCCAGTGCTGATTGAGAAACTCCATATGAAGCTCAACTACTAAGTATTAACAGTGCAGAAAATACTTCCTATAAAATATATATTTCACCCAAAACTACTATGTATGAACCAAATGAAACTGCAAACACGTAAGTTACTACATGTAAAATAGAATACAAATTACACTTGTTCATCGTGGCATTTTATAAAGTCAAATTAACACCTATCCTCTGCTTCAGCCTCCTGATCAAAAAAGCAATCACTTTCACAGTAGTAATAATGCTTACTGTCAATTTATGAAGTCCAGATAAAACCTAATTTCATAATCCATGAAAAGGAAAAACATAACAGGAACCTAACAACAGAAAATTATACTATCAGGATAAATGTCAGGCACTAAATTAGTGTGTCCATGAAAACTTCATGCTGTAGACTGCTGATATGTCTGAGCTATTGCAGTATTCTCAAACTGAAGGAGAAAGGTCAACTATTCTGATGTCTAAACAGACCATAAAAGAATCTGTGATTAGTGAGTCTTTTCACTAATAGACCTTCCACCACCATGTCATTCTCTCAGTAAGATCGTGCTAGCAAATAAATGAGTGACAAAACCTCTGAAAGCCAGAAGCAGTAAGATGTGGGATTGATCATCAATAGCACCATTTTGGAGGACAAAAAAAGTAAAAGTCAAGTCAGGCAAGGAATACACTTGACTAGTCAGTTGTCATCCTTATAGTTGTCTTTAAGTATTTTTAAACAACAGATGCATGGCAGGCAGCTCATTTTGTGGTTTAATAATTACAGATTATTTTTAGATTCTTATCATTGTATTGCAACAGATCTTTATCTGTTATCACATAAAGAGCACATTTATGCAACACTAAGACATCTCTAAAATATCCTCTCTACCCTCATGCTCACCAAAACAGAGAAAATCTAAGGCAACACTCTATATGCCTGCACAGAGAGGCATAAAGACTTGAAGAAGATCTGATCTTCCTTCAAATCCTTATGAGGGCAGGCAGATCAGTAGAAGATTTAGAATAGGAGTCTGCAAAGAGTTTGGGATTTTTTTCCTCCACAATATATAAACCATCAAATTACTTAATAGCTAAACCACACACAGCAGCTGCTTCCTCCAAATTCCAGGTACTTGCTACCTATTTGTCTCTGCCAGGGTGGTCACCAATATGCATATGGAAGTTACTGTACAGTGAAAATTTGGTTTGCATTGTCTTTTAGAATAAAGAAAAAAAAAAAAAAAAAAAAAAAAAAAAAAAAAAAAAGGGCCCCCATACCCCATTTCAGGAAAATTTGGTTTGCATTTTTTTTTAGAAAAAAAAAAAAAAAAAAAAAAAAAAAGAAAAAAAAAAGAGTGCCCCCATACCCCATATCATGATTAAACTATACAGCTATTATAAAATACAAGTACACCTATACCATAAAAGACTAAACTCAAACCCAAAATTGGTCATTGTATTTCTAAGACCTTTATTTCCTTTTTAGGGAAAATTCTTGTCTGTCTGAACTAAATTTTTTAGGGAAAAAGTTTTATTGAAAATAATTGGAACTCTAATGCAAAACCTTGATTGGGCTCACATAGTATCATGTAATTTTTTTAAATATGCCTGTTTTACTATTCTGAAAGCCTTTATGCTTAAATATTGATTTATAATAAAAAGTATAGTACAACAAAACCAATAGATTCAAAATATAAAAAGTTAACTATTAATTTACTCAAACTACATTAAAAGGGAAATGAACTCACTAATTCAAAAGCTGAGAACACAGTTACAGATATTGGGCTATAGCAAGACAAAAAATCTGAAAAAAAAATCATCCTAAAATCTGTGAGTTGTACAACTGTACGCCCAAAAGACTGAAAAACACTTCCACTTCTGTTTAATCTTCGTAACTCTCCAAGACATTGATTGCACTGCTGCTTCTCAGCATCATGCCACACGTTGCCAAAACATAGTTCACAGCTGTTTAACTTCCTTCAACAAGGAGCATGTATCTTGAAAACTGAAGTGACATTCAAAGGTCAAACAATATTTGTAACATGTCTGGACTTCCTTTTTCTAAACTAAGTTCTTCTGTAACACCAGAGCTAACTCTTTTATTGTCCCCTGAACATCCTGGGCACCAAGCCACATATCCCTATCTGTCTTCAGCCACCTTAAAACAAATATTAATAATCAGGATTAGGATTGAGACAAAAACAAATAAACAAACATTCTCTGTCTGCCAAAGTATCAGAGTAAATTGAGTACTGTAAATAATAAGAGCTAGAAAGCAGGGAGTATATTTCATTTTAGTAATCCCAAATTGCATGTGACAAATTACACACACAGATACATACACTTTAAAGAAAATGGAAATGTCCTAAAAGTTTAATTTCAAGTCTATCACATTTGCCTTCCACCTTTTATCAGTTCTGAGCTACTCATAAAGTTCTGTCTTAGATTACAATCTTGCAATACAGACAGTAAGTGTCAGATAGGAGTAGAAAGAAAACAGTGAGACCGTGCGGTCTTTTGCCCTACAATTAATACACTGAGTTTTTAAAATATGAAATAAACTATAGTAAGTAGGTAAACTGTTGTAACTAATGGACTGATAACCTCTCATTTTACCCCTTATATGCAAACATGTGGACATATTGAGGTATAATTTTTAGGACATATGGGGGGGGAATTCTGGAGAAATAATTATATTAAAACTAGTGTTTATTCTTCATCGTAATGTGAAGTTTGAAAACAATAATTAAATTGTGTTAACTGTTATATAACAGCAGCAGGTCATGAACAAACTTGGTCTTATACAACTTAGTGCGGAGGCAGAAGTTAATACTTGAATATAAAATGAGTTTTGGAACAAGAAAGTATGTTAAAATGCAATTTTAGCAACAGTCGTAAATGCATAAGATCAGAGCTATAACCCACAATATGCCTCCATGCATCTGCAAAGGCTGCTGAAAATTAAGCACATTAACAATTCGGTCACTAAAATACCTTGGTTAATGTAACCAGAATTCATCACTGTTCTAACAGCTCTGCAGATTGGCACTGCTAAAAAGACTATACATTCTAAATGAGATTGAGTGTTCTTTTTATTATGAAATCCAATTTTATCTTTTTGTCCCATTTAATAACAAGTTTTTGACTTATATTGTCAACATTTATTATGTGTGTGAAATATAAAAAACTGCCGCCTTCGTAAGACAGAGCAGTAAATGAAATTACAGAACTGATGCTGCAGTTCTCAGTTGATATTTTGCATTAAATGAGAGCCTCGCACATTCTGCCTGGTTGTTTTAGAAAAGACAGCGTTTAAATCGGACTGTATAAAAAAATCTGATAGGTGCAAATAAACATGCTCAAGACTAGTGATGTTAACGTAACAAAGGGTGTGACAAGAATTCAATAGCAACATTCTACTAGACATCTTGAAAAGAGACTGAGGAACAGAGTTTATGAATTAAATGTTTGTGAAATACATAGATACTTTTTAGTGTGGAACATAACTCTTGGCTACATCAAAATTAAAATAAATGTAAGTTTTATGAAATGTTTGACAGTAAATTAACTTTAATAAATGCTGTTATAACATCGAACTCCTAGAGTTTCCATAACAGAACAGTGTGTGCCAAACTTTCTTATTTATCATTGCAAATCTCAAGCTGTTTAATGCCTTTTTAAAGGCTCATTTTCTAGGGAAAAAGAAGTTATTGCATGTAAATTGACTTCTAATTAAATAGTATATATACCCATTTCACAATTTTAGAGTAAATCCTGAAAATTGGTCAACCTCAAGATCAAAAACTAGCAAAGCAAGTAGGTGCAATGTACTGGTTCTGTCTCTAGTACTCAAGCCCATCTCTTGTTTTAAGGGGACTGTCTCACAATTTTTGATTGTTTAAAAAGTACTATTAGGCAAGAAGGACTTATTTCCTTATTGCTTGCTTGATAGCCTAGAAATACATCCAATGGGTAGGACAGCAAGCCTGGTCACAGAAGCAAGGAACTCAAATGCGGCTTTTACCTTTCTTGCTGTGTATTTTGAAGCTTCAGTTGTTCTTACAGCATTTTAGAAAACAGTAAATCTTTCGCTCTGGAGCACATGATCCATGGCAGTTTTCAGAGTGCCAATTCTGCCACAACGTGTCTCCAGGCAAGCAAAGCCATTGGATATAGATGTGCCCTGTTCATTAGTTATCTTCAGTTTTGGCATTTAGAGCCCAGAAGAGAGGACTTAGCCCACTTATGTACCAATGTTTATCTTATAACTAATAAACTGCCCTTCACACACTTTAACCACATGAAATTAATCCAATTTTAGATTATGAAAAAGCAACAACTGAGAAAATTAAGAGTTTTGCTATTGGCAGTATTAGTTGTTTCTTCATGTTCTCTTTGTAGATTCAAAAGCTTTCCACTCTGCTCTATTTCACTTGCTACTTAGAGGTAAACTTACTGTTTCTCATGCACACATAAAACCAATATTAATTTGTTGGGACTCTGAATGCAGGGAACTTTCATTTTTAAGTTAATGCTTTCTTTTATTATGATTACCTAAAAGTAACCTCAATCTTCAGACATCTTATTGTAATACAAGAAAAGAAAGTTAAACCTAAAAACCATTCAGGATTTAAGTGATAATTCTTCTCTTCCTTTGGTAACTTTATCACCATACGGTGTTTTTAAAATATCTATTTCCCTTGAGAATACCTTGTTAAATAAACCACTGTTTCATTTAGCAGTTCCTAAAATGGCACAGAAAAAAATATATCCTAGTTTGCACTTTTCCCCCAAAAGCAAGAATAAATGGGTTGAGGCTGGAACAGATGCTGTGGTCTAGTCTCATTCAGTGCATCTGTAATTATATAATTTTAGCAATTAATTCTGACTACATCTTCGATCAGCTCTGACTGAACATTCCGTGGCTGATTGTTCAGAAAGTGGCCTCACATGATCCGTTTCCTCTCTGCAGTGAAACATTCAGATAACAACGTTTGCTTTCAGCAGCCTGAAAAAGGACAAGGAATCCTGAAAGCTCTTTAAGATTCAAGCGATAACTTGAAAAGTCCAAGCAAAGCAGCAGACTGGGTTTCTACTCAAACTCTCTCTCTCTTTTTTTTTTTTTTTTTTTTTTTTTAAAAAAAAAAAAAAAAAGGAGGGTAGAGTACAGTTCTGACAGTTCTGTTTATATCAAGGTAAAATTGAGCTTTAGATTTCCGCCACAGCTCAGAGAGTTATCTATATAAATACTAGAAAAGGATGAAGCAACCGATCTGGAGAGAGTTTATACCTCATTGTTTGGTTTATGACACTGGTCATCCAAATAACTGTACTTGTATAATATTCAAAATATCTGAAATGAATGAGAATTAATTTAGAGAAGAAATAATACAAGAGACTAGCTTTTGAAAGTTAATGTTGGAGCAAGTGTTGTAAGGCTAAAAAACATATGTTGGAGATTAAATACTTTCATGCAGATCTTTCAAATGGGTATAAGATCTAAATCGTTTTGTACAGCTCCTACTCAGGAGTTTCTTTTCCACAAACATAAATAATTTCACAGCATTTCTGAAAAATCTGTAATTTGCCTGTGAATTAATTTTCGCAGCCTCAAGTGGAAAGTACATTTTTCACATTGCACATCATTTGAACAATAGTGACTGCCTTGCAGTGGTGCTTACACAAAGTATCTCCCACAGAACTATTTACAGAAAAAATACATAAACTTATGTGAAAAACTGCAAGTCATGATGATGCCTACTATACAAAGAAAACAATTTGTTACAAATTTATATTACAGAGATTCATTAAATAGATCTACAAAGTTGTCTCCTTAATCAATGAAAACATACATTCTTTACATATTATACTCCACTCGTCATTTGCAAGTATATCCCTTTCATATTGAGAGTATACAATGAGAAATTTCCCAACTCCAGAAACAAGAGAAACATCTTAAGAATGAACACTAGAAATCTCTCTTCAAAATACAACATTAGAACTCACAAGGAAGACAGAGAGACAGTGAAAGTCAGTGTGATGCATGTGTTCCCAGAACATGCATGGCAGGAAAATTTCTCATCTATCATACTTCCCGTTATAAGTGTTTTTAAGTTAACTTGGCAGCATTCACTTCTAGCTGTCATCTTATCAAATGAATGTTTAAGAGTATAAAGCTCAAAATCATACATAAAATGTGAACATATGCACAGTTCACAGTCCCTAGTCTATGTTAACTTTGGTTATAATGATTAGTAGCACCACAATAATTGGTATCCAGTGTCTATTCATCATAGGGGTTCTGTTTCTTCGTGGAATTCCTCTTTATGTAATAAATATGGGACTTTCACATTGTACCTGACAGCTTGATTAATAATGCTACAGTTAGTTTCTCACACAATAAGCATGGCGTAAGTATTGTAAGTGTCAGCTGTTCTGCCCAGTTTCAAGTTGATTTACTGCCCTTCACCATTAACAAAGGGTACGAGGTGAAAGAGCCGTACATATTGTAAGGTTTTTAAAATTAATTTTCGCTGTACCCAGCTCTGCTCATTTAGCTATGTAAAAAAAAAAAAAAAAAAAAAACACACCAACAAAAAACCCAAAAACCCCACCACTCAAACAAACAAGCAAAAAGAAACACCAAAAAAACACCCCTCCACCACCAAAACATAAAGCTACTGATGCCTAATCAGTAAAATGGTGAGACTTTAAATATAAAGTCTTTTTAGAACATCAGATCACAAACTACGTTGACTATGTATCAAATAATTACCATGTCAGCTTATATTTCTAATTTTCTTTTCTGTTATTTTACAACCAAAAAAAAAAAAAATGCAAGTAATAAATAGTACAGAACTGATGGGAAATGATGCAAGAAGAAACTTTCAGACATAAAACTCTTCACTGATGATGCCTTTCAAAGTGCTGCAGCATTCATAACTGACAAGCGCAGGTTGCTCATGCAAGTTCATTGTAGATGGAGCCTTCTGCGGATGGAGTTCCAAATCTAACTGCGCATCCAGTTTTGCCAGCAAATCAGGCACATAATGCTCTTTTCAAACAGTTTTTCAGCTGTCAATTGATTTCTCTGTGGCTAAGTAATTTTAATTGACCTTGCCAAATAGTCACACTAACAGATTATTTTATCAAGGAATTTATAAGTAATTGAAATAACAAATATAATCCACAATGACAAGGTAAATTACTTGAAGTAGTCGCAGTAAGAAATGTTTGGTACAGTTAATAGTTGACAGCAAAAAGGCAATACATATTTTATGTGTTACAGATGCCACATTCAGTTCAAGAGTTAACACACACACAAAACACACCTATAATGAAAAGCAAAACAGACAAGTTATAATGAAGAGATACAAGGAGGCACTGTGGATTTGTTTGTTTGACACAGGAAGTTATGCCTAGACTCCTGTATTGTTCATTGCCCTGAAGCAACCACAATTTATATCATCACCCATAATTAGCGTTAATGAACAAGATATTCTTTATATAGCCTACAGAATAATCATTATGAACACAAGAACAGTCATACCGGATGAACACAGTATTCACTGATACAGCGTCCAGCAGCAGATGCTATAAAGATGAAAGTAGTATGCGTTAATGTTCTCCCGATATATTCTCCTAGGCATCAAGAGCCTGTAATTTAAGAACGGCAAGACAAAACTAGCACCTGCGTCTAATGTTTAATGCTCTTTGGTAAACCTTTCCTCTTTGCACTTGTCTAATTGCTCTTTGAACTTATTTATACCTTGGCATTGGTAATATCCCATGACAATGAATTGCATACACTAATTGTCTAATGAAAACAATACCTCCTTTATACCAAAACTTTTAACTGGATTTCATATGATGCTCTTCAACTCTCCTGTTAAAAAAATGGAATAATTTCTTGATCACTTCTTTCCTGTTACAGTCATTTTACACAGCTTTCAAACCATTTTTCCCCCCTTTTCATTTCTTTTGTATGCTAGTCCTAATTTCAACCCGCAAAGGTGTCCTGTTCAACCCATCACATTAAAGATTTACCTCTACCTTTTCTCTTTCTACTGTAACATTATTGAGATTGAAAAGTAGCACTGCACCTTTTATTCAAGATTTGAGTCCAATATGTATTAATAGCATAGCATAATTATATACTTCATTCTCTGTTCCATTCCCAACAATTCTTTCTGACCTCTCCACTTTTTGACTTCCACTCTGCATAAAGCATGATTCTACAGGTCTCAGCTGTTGCACCACCAGCCTTACTCTTTTGTTATAAGTTCATAGGTAATAAAGGGAATTGGAGGGACCAAACTGAGATAAAATAGCATATTCTCCCTTTTTGACACTAGTAGTAGTGTATCCCCTAAAGGGATATTATTTCCCCAGAGACAGAAGTTTTCCTCACCTGAGAGCTGTGTGGAATTTTTAATAAAAAGGCAGAGATCAAGACTGACCAGGTAATTTGTTGAACTGAATGGTGGTTGTATTACAAAGCCTGAAAGCATCAAGTCAATGTTATAAAGCAAACACTGCGATTTAATGGAACATAACTGTGGTGTAGCACTTCACTATTCTAGTTTTTCATCAAATTCCTGAACTCTGTAATTCTAAAGAAGTAGATACATTAACTAGGTCATACTAAATATATTAGGATATACTGGTGGATTACACACTTTCTGTATTATGCTGCTTTCCAATTGTGAGGCATATAACCGACTGCACATTTAAAATTGCTCTTGGTCACATGAATATTATCCCATTTAACTATATTCCTTGAAGACGTTATTGCTTTCAGTAGTAATCTTAAGCTTATGAAAGAAAACCATCCACTTTTTAAATCTTTCAAATTTAAGAATATACTAAAATATGCCATCTGAAAGAAGAGTACTGTTTCAATTTAATTTTTGAATATAAAATATGACAGATTTCAAAAGTTAGAAGGGCCAAAGTAATACGAAGAGATATTTTTAAGCTCATTTGAAATTCTTTCATCTTTTCATTCTCTAACTCATGCAGCTGATGGAACTCAGTCCACAATACAACTGAGCGTCTAGGCCTTATTTCCATATCTAAAGAGACATATCTTGTAACCAGAAACAAATAGTGAAGTATATAAATATTACTTAAAATAAGCATAATTCTTTTTCTGCACATGGTCAGCATCTGAAAAGATCACATTTCTAGGAAAGACACTAAAGAAAAAATAAGGACAACAGAAAATATTAACCCAAGATCAGAACAGGACAAAAGCACTATGATTATGACCAAATACAGAATGTCTGATATGTCCAAGCGGTATTGTATCTTGATGCTACAACTCAAATTCAAGGGGTGATAGAACAAAAGATAAAAATGAGAAAGTCTGAAAACAAATAAAAGTTCTTGGTAAGTGCCACTTTAAGTTGTATTGGTGTTCCAGTAGCACATACGCTTCTCTGCCTTTTTCCAGAGGTTGCATGTTAAAATTTAAGAAGAAACAATAGCAACATTAAATCAAACAATTAGGAAAAGGAAAAAAAAATATATATATATACACACACACATTTTCTTTTTTAAAGGAAAACAGTTTGGTTTGAGTTTTAAGAAGGGCAAAAATGAAGTAATCAGAAATTGTCCTAAGAACTATTAAAATTGTGGTAGAATTCTAGAAGAAGTCTCAATCTGATGACCAAGTAAGAGTCCTCAGATTTTTCTCTGCACATGTAGCATTAAATGTTTAAAAAGATTTTTTCCATAGCAAAGATTTGTTAATTTTAATCAAACACTGCAAGACTTATCAGTTACCTATACAGAGAACAAAAATAGGATAAAATGGTTTAAATATATTTTGAAGAACAACAATATTCAGGGTGAAATTACTAATCAATTCAAGGTAAGTTTTAGGAAGTCCTACTGAAGAAGAGGCTTAGAAGCTCTTTCCATCTTGCATCATTCTGGAACCATGGAAATACCATCTTGAGAACTGTTATCTCTGGCAAAGCTGGGATACAAAAGATTGTTCCCACTGAAGTTTGCTCAACATAATCTCTAATTATTACAATGTTATCCTCAGATGTCTAAGCTATTTCAGTTGCTATAACAACCTGGGCTCAACCACTGTATCACAGGCCTTTCTTAGAAATATATGAATATGTATTTTAAGAAAGAATAAAATTCCTTTGGTGAATGATGAACACTGACAAATGAAATAATTCAAATGAACAGTCTGTATTCTGCCCTCCAATTTCAAGTTACATTTCCTATATTCTGCAACTAACTACCCATCTTCCATGCCAACAGCACAGTCATGTTTCCTTGGGTTCTCCAATACCTGCTAAGTGAAAACTGGTTTTAGTCCCATAGCATCTATTCTGTAAGGGCTCTGATTTCACAGCAAGTATGAATTCTGAAGGGTAATGTTTTTCTGAGCATTAATAATCACTTCTTTACAATGGAAGCCATCTTACAGTGGACCCATGAACACTCACCTGAATGGGGGCAACTGTTTCGGAAATCCCAGCCCTGTGTTGTATAATCAGTTTTCTTCCTATAATATTCTACATGCAATGTTCTCTAAATTTAGTACCACTATGTTTATTGAAAAAACTTAGCACAGCATCTTGAATCTATAATATACACAATACTAGGCTTGGAGCACACCAAATTCACTGCCTATCTCTAACCACCATGATCTTTGGTGACACCCCACCTGAAGTCCTGCATCCAGCTTTGGGACCCCCAACACAAAAAGGACATGGATGTGTTGGAGTGGGTCCAGAGTAGGCCACAAAGATGATCAGAGGGCTGGAGCACCTCTGCTATGAAGACAGGCTGAGAGAGTTGGGGCTGCTCAGCCTGACAAAGAGAAAGCTCCGAGGTGACCTTATAGCAGCCTTCCAGTACCTGAAGGGGCCTACAGGAAGGATGGAGAGGGACTTTTTACAAGGGTGTGTAACAAAAGGACAAGGGGGGGAGTGTTTTTAAACTAAAAGGAGGGCAGATTTAGATTAGATATTAGGAAGATAATCTTCACAATGTTTATAATTTATCAGTCATATTAACAACATTTAGCAGAATGCCTTCTTCATGCTTCGGATTAATAGGCATATCAGGTGTACATAATCCCAATTTATTCTTTCCTAAGAAAATTTAGAAGGTTGAGAATGATGATGCTAAATTCTTCCTGTACCCACAACAGAGAAATACATGTAAGAGTCAATCATTATTTTCCTAACAGTCTAATGAATTCAGTAAGCATTTTTGTTTCCAGAATCCAACAGACAGTACTACGATAAACTAAAGAGAATGGGGAAGGTACGGGTGCTCTCCATGTGCTAAACCATCCCTAAAGTGTCTTGGTGCATATGATGAAGAGGAAATAACAAAGTGGGGGAAATATTCCTTCAAGCTACCAAAGTGCACAATTATATGGTTTACTTCAGTTACTATGTAACAGCTAATCTAAAACAACACTTTAACTGGCATTGTCTCCTTTCTGTTGTTAATGACAATTACTGAGTTTAGCTGATGCGTTTTCAATATATATAATGCTAGACATTATGATACTTTTCATTTTTATTCACAAGTTTTCAATGTGAACAGCTAATAACCTATAATAAGTTAAATTACTCACTTAAGATTAATGGTATTGAGCGTGGAGTGTAATAACTTAGTGCTGCAATCCTTCATAGGAGATACGGGTGAATGAACAAGATAAAAGAAATCTTCCAATGGTCCCTGGGGGACACAGACACACATGGTACAAAGAAGGGACTTTTTCAACCTTGGGCTTGCCCATTGAAGTACAAGATGGTCAGTACAGAATATATTCAGGCACAGAATTTGTGTTTGCTTCTGTGCTTTAGATAGTAGTTAACAGCTGTGGACCACAGCATACAGAGCTGGCAATTCAGTGCTACTACCCTAAACAGCACAAAAAGGATCTATTCCACCATTCTGATTTTTTTATGACTAGCTGAGTATGCTATTTCAGTAATTCAAATCAAATGACATTTTGATCAAGCAAATTGTGAACTTGACAGAAAATTTAAGAATCTGATGCAAAGTGCAGCGAAGTCACATGATTTTTACCAACTACGGTATCCTTGGATGAAGTCCATAAATGCTTTAAAAGGCTATTTCTCCATTTTCTTTCAGAATAACATCATTAGTACTCTGCATCCTCTAAAGTGTCATTCGCAAAAAATTTACTATTCGTGAAAATTATCCTGTCTGGATCCTGGTGTAGAAGGAATAGCAAGCACTAGAACTTGTACAAAGTATCTCATCTCATGTAATCTACCCTACTGCATGGTAATAGCTCACCTTACAGTAGTTCTTGTATTGAAAAAGTTAAACATATATTCTTTTTCACCCTCTATATGTGTTCTCATACACCATCATATACAACAATCACCAAATGCTCTGTTTGACTGTGAAAGATTAAACAAAGCTGTACACAAGTTACAGACAAAATAAAGTACTTGTATTTAAAATCTGCAGAATGCTGATCTTTCTTTTGATGTTCAGCAATAACCTCCAATAAGTTTAAACACTTGATTTGCATTCAGCTACTCCAGTAGATACAGAACTAGAATTTTATCCTTTAAAAATATTCCTTAAATTTAAATCAGGAATATTTGAATTCTGTATTTCAAAATTTATGAAAGTCGTTTACCTCTCTCATGAGATTATGGAAAAAAGAAATCTAGTAAAATAAGGAGATAATCTTAGGGAAACAAAAAGCTAGTCATTAATAAATATCATCATAGATATTACTAAAACCAAAATGCCATTTATGAATACAAGTATTAGAAGGAATATTCATAGTTTTCATATCCTTTTATATCAAAGATCTAAATATCACATTGAAAAGTATACTAGAAATTCTTCGTAGAAATTTGCAAAGAAAGTTTGGAGTTTTCACTGTGTCATTTTTTACCTCTAGTATTTTTCCATGTGAAAAATACTGCCATAGTGATATATTAAACGCTTTGCATACATTTTTCACATGGTTTTTACTAGTAATTATCTTTGATCAAAAGGGACCATTTCTGAACAGATGATACCACTTTTCAGTTTGTAACTAGATGTGAATACTTAACATGAAATAATTTTCCACACCTTTGAGGAGGAATGTTCAGGACATCTTTAACTGTAGTGCAGAAAGCAGTGCAACCCTGGAAGACAGATACTTACATATCAGAAGAGAATCTCTTACTTGTAACAGTTAACTGTCCCTGAAAAGATGACAGGACTTCTAAGGTATTTAATTTACTTTTTAAGGTCAACCTGAACATAAATTCCGCTAGATATTGAGCTTCATCTTCCCTTGTCCTCTAGCAAGTCAATTTTCTTTTTTTTTTATTCTTTTAAAAACTAAAAATAAGGGGTAATCAGTAATAAGTACCTTTTACTCATTTCAGCTTTAAGGGTTTTAAAGCTACTTGGGGAAATGGCAGCAAGAACACAAAGACCATTCACCAGCTGGTCACAACCTCCCTGTGAACAAGGTGCAACACCCTTTTGTCATTTATCCACACTGATAAATACTCAGGTAATGGTACTGGATTGTTTCTCAGGTTAGGAAACTGCAGGAGAAATGTATACTCATTCTTTCATACAGGACTTAGTTTGCAGAGGAAGGAGAGCAGTGGAGACTACTGAGGCTTAAAGACCAGGGGATCAAAGAACTGGCCTCCAAAATAAGTTCTGTCTTATACTCACCTACTTTTGCCATCCAAACACTGCCATGATTTTTATTCTGTGTATATGTCCTCTCTGCATTCTTTTTTCCCCTCATTTTTTTCCTTCTGAGCCCCCTTTCCCATAAGTCTGTCACAACTTTCCACTACATGTCCTTTGACTGCTTCCTTTTCAGGTTCATTATGAAATATCATTTCTTAAATCCCCAACAGCAATTCACCTTCATTGGACTGTAGACTAGCAAGAATCCACTGTTTCTCTCCATATGAGAAAGAACTCTTTCTCACCTTTTCCATAAATTAACCTGACTGTAAAATTGTCTGCTTCTGATTTTCCACTGGAATACTAAACGTCTCCCTGTCATCCAATAACTGTCCCCAACAGGAAGGCCAGAATAATGGGCCTAGATGTAGTTGGGAATCTGCAAGTAAGCCTTGCTTCTCAATCATAAGTCTTAACACAGAGGAGTTACTGTTGCAGTTTCCATCCCTCAATAGCTTAAGCATTATTAAATATCCATTATCTTCCTTGTCCATCCCCTTTCCCATCCAATTCCCACACTGCAAAATGCTGAATTATTCACACGAATACTTTTCACTGGGGGAAGAGGTATGAAAGTTACATCAAATGGTTTAAGTTACTTTCTTACAGAAGGATTTATCTCCAAAAATAGCATAAGATACGTGTTATCTGGGCATTCATTACACAAGGACATCAGAAAAAAAAAAAATCTCAACATGCCAATGGAGGCAAGAAGCAAAGAGCTATAGGCCAAAGCAAAGAAACCTGGTAGTTACACCAAAGGTAGAATATTAATTGCTAAACTAGAATAAAGTCTTTTTCTCTACACGTGCCAACTAGCAACAGCATGTGTCTTGGTCACCACCAGCTGCAGAAGAGGTATTACAGAATTCATCTCCGTTACCTGAAAATGATGCACTCCAAGTCTAAAGTCAATAATTTTGGGGGGAATCATATAAACTGTTTAAAATTACATATTCTAGTCAAAGTACTTGTGGATGGAAGCTGCCTGGACCAGACTGATGAAGACAACATTTGGTAGCTTTTTATTGAAAAGACAAATGCTGTCAGTTCTATTGGTCTCCCTCACAGTCCACTTTACAGCTCAACGTCCCACTTTAAGGAAAAGAACCAAGCAATTCAAGCACTGAGTTTTACAGTTGCTGGCTGATGTGAAAAATGCAAGTCAGGTGTTTTGCAATACCAATTGGAATTTCTGGTTGTAGTCAAAATAGCATAATGAAGTTCAGTATTCAGTCACCCATAAGTTTATCATCTCTGTTTTTAGCTGTACTATTTTTAACCTTGAAAATTTAAAATTAAAGTGCCTTTAGGAGTTTCTGTAATAACTGAATTGACTTACTGAGTCAGAATCACGTCAAGGCAAACATTTCCAGAAATCTGCATCATGAATTTCCCCAGTTCTCTCTTAAGAATGAGAAGCTACACAAGCCTAAAGATGATGCTCAATTAATATTCCACTAAAGTTGATCTTGTTCGATTTTGCAGCTGTGATGCATTTGAACTATTTATATCAAATAGTTCATTCACTAGCATATACATCACTAGCAAATACTTGTTTTCCTACTTGTTTCATTACTGTTTCTTTCTGAGATTACTGGTAGCTGCACAGTGATCCTGCTGAGCACTCCCACATGCTCGCTGTTCTATGCAGTTGCTTCTGTAAAAGACATAGACTTGCCTAAAATTCAGCTCAAGAAATAAATGTTAACAAGTTGTCATTCTTAGTTCTTGCCTTCAAGGGGCTTTTAGAACACAGTCTTTGCAGCTCTAGTTACACTGCATTGAGATCCCTTTATATAATATCACTTTACTGTTAGAATGTTTAACCAAAAAGGACAAAATAATAATAATTTCTCTTTCCTGGGACATTGAAAGCAAAACTCCTTATGCTCCTAATTCTTCCAAATATGCAGAAATAGCTCTGTTAAAAAAAAAAAAAAAAAAAAAAAAAAAGAGGCCAATAAGAAGATTTATGTATTTTTATCATTGCATAATAAGTTGCACTGCACAAAGCCATTTTTAGTGAAGGAGCTGGTATAGAATAACTAGAGATTTTAAAATACACTCTCTGGTTGATACCACACTTCACGTAGAAATGTCTGGAGAATGGCCAAATACTTTTTGCTCTGTTTCTGCTCACAATACCATCATGGGGAAAGGAATGAGCTCCCCAAAGTAGCCTGTTGAACTGCAATGGTATGATTTGCTAATGGCTGTAATCTACAAGTAAAACTAATGAACATAATGAAACCGCACATATTCTCCGCTATTCACTGCATAAGTAATGAAAGTAATTACTTTCAATTTCTGGTCACTACTAGCACAACATACAGGTCCTTGAAGATTGCAGGCTCATTCTTATGCTGCATCAGCCTCACTGAGGAACGTGGCCACATTATCATTTGAAGAGGCCTAACAATGGATGGGGGATAAATTCAACTGCTACTTGTATATCTAATAGGCATATTGTACAGCATCAATAGATGAAATTGTTCACATGTTTTTCTGTGAATACAAATATACTACTAG
>KL280333.1:0-42301 GCA_000699545.1 Podiceps cristatus | reverse complement strand
GCTGAAAATTTCATGTAGCTGTGTCTTCAGAGGCATTACAAACAATAAGAATTACGATTAACTGGGGACAAGTAAAGAGAATTTTCTGCAAAGGCAGATATTTGCAAGTTTCATTTCCATCTAAAAACTTTGAATAAAGGAATGGCAATCTGAGAGTTTAGTAAAAAGAAGTCATGTGTCATGCAGTGATTAATACAGGTTGTCCTTGCATATGGCCTACCTGCTGCATCTTCTTCCTGTGTCCTAATTAAGACACTTCAGTAAAACAGATTATATAATACAGTTTAAAAAAGACACCAAATGCAGCATTACTGAGGTTAAAGCTAAGATTTTACAAAGGATTATTGATTAATCAGAAAAGTATTATATGGTTTAGAGCAGCTGGATTCACATGAGAAAGCTTACGAAGTCTAAATTTTAGTTTGATTAGATACCTTATGACTCTCTGTTGAGAGTTCCCCTTTGAAAAGCCTCACATTCCTATAGTATTGCAACAAAACCATCTTAAAATTACGAAGAGTGAAAGTACTGTTCAGCAGTGCACTCATGATACGTTGATATAACAATTTAACCTACAGCACCTGTATTCGAACTATTAAATTTGAAGGAAAATCAATACCATGTAGAGACCTAGTTCTGCAGGAACATACAGACATAGAATCATAAAATCACAGAATCACAGAGCAGCAGGGGTTGGAAGGGACCTCTAGAGATCATCTAGTACAACCCCCGGCTAGAGCAGGATCCCCTAAAACATGTTGCACAGGAACATTAAGGTGGAAGATTTAGATTAGACATTAGGAAGAAATTCTTCACTCTGAGGGTGGAGAGGCACCAGAACAGGCTGCCCAGGGAAGCTGTGGCTGCCCCATCCCTGGCAGCGTTCAAGGCCAGGCTGGATGGGACTTGAACAGCCCGGTCTAATGGGAGGTGTCCCTGCCCATGGCAGGGGGGTTGGAACTAAATAATCTTTAAGGTCCCTTCCAACCCAAACTGTTCTGTGATTCCATGATTCTATGTCCAGCCAGGTTTTGAATATCCAGAGAAGGAGACCCCACAGCCTCTCTGGGCAGCCTGTTCCTGTGCTCTGTCACCCTCACAATAAAGAAGTTTTTTCTCATGTTCACATGGAACTTCCTGTGTTCCAGCTTGTGCCCATTGCCCCTTGTCCTGACATCTTTGATTTCAAACAGTGACTTCACTTGTGTGCACAGATCTCCTAAGTCCTTGCAGTACTCCATGTTAAATGGAAAGAATAAAGGTGGAACAGTAGACTGAAGAAAAAAAGCAAAGTAGCAAGTTAAAATGGCTTTGCGGGCCACATGCAACAGACAACTTATGACTCTAGCACGCAGCTAAGATTTAGGTGGTGATTATGTATTTAAATCTGATTCTCAAACCCAGACACACTCCACTCTTCATGCTTTCCATTAGAGTCCCCTGTGTTCTCCTGAGGAGGATGAGAATTTTCCCAGTCTCAATGAACTGGACAATTCAATACCCCTATCAATTCCAGGATACAGAAGACATATACATCTGCTACAATATGGGAGGTGACTAGTCTGATAGGTATTCTCAAACCATTCATAAAACACACCTGGAGCACTGGGATCCCTGCAGATGTGGTAGCAAAGCTGCTTTCTATGCAAAGAGGGGACCTGGAGAGCGGCCCATGCTCTCTACATGATACCATAACTAGGACACTCATCATATTGCCTTCCATTCAGGACCACTCTAACCACCACCTGAGACCACTTTAGTATTTTACTAAATAATTCTTCCACATGAAACAAAAGAGTGATGCTCAGAACAGGCATTAGAGACCACGAGTTGTTGCTCCTAGAGAAATGCAGTAAGTAGTAAATCACAAGATTCCTGATTCCTCATAGATTTTCTTCCTGACCCAGTGATTCTTCAGTTTTTCCTGCACACTTTCAATAAACACAATGAAAAATATTCTCCTTTATTATTTTCTAGTCTCTAATTAAGATTTTATTACAGTTGGTGGAAAGTTGTCGGTAGTTGTTCTCTGCCTTTAAGCAGAGAAAATCACTGACCAAAGCCTTGTACTTCCTGTATAAGTGCTCTAAGTAGTAACCTGTAGTACAAAAGGTAGGCACCACCAGCTGTGCCTCTGGCCATATCTTAAAGGAATGAGCCCTGCCCAGGTGATTTTCAAAGCAAGAGCTTAGAGCTGTGCTCGAGTTTTGCACCTCTGCAGAATAAAGAGAGCCTTTTTAAAGCCCAGAGTAGGTTATCGCTGGGCTCCAGAAAGGGAAAACATTCAAGAAGGGTGTTTACCCTCAGCAGTTCCTTTTCTAGCATTCTTAGCATTTTGTTAGTCTTAGGCAGCTGCCCGCTCATTTTAGGCAGTTGCATTCTCGAAGTACTGCAATTTTTGAATCTCATTTTGATGCACTCCGTTCCCAGAAACACTGAAGAAGGAACCGTGATGCTAACTCAGTGTTCTGAATTCACCAAGAGAAATTGACTGAAAAAAGATCAGGTAACAGATAAGTCTAACCTGGGCCAGTGCAGATTCGGTAATCACCAGAGAAGCAGCTTAAAGCAATGATGGGACCACATCCAGATGGTGAAGTATCTTCAGCTTCTCTAGATTCATTCGTCATTTCCCACAAACCTACTGCATTGAATTAGCTTCTTTGAGTCAAATAAGTTTTACCATTGAGGCAACCAAGAGCAGCTTCACTCAGTGTGACAAACTTGTGCTGTCTGACGACTGAACTGTGATTAGGAAGTATCCGTTTCATCCAAATTTAAAAATCTTTCCAGCACCTGTTGTAACTGGGAAAAAACAAAAACAAAACCAAAACAGTCTTGTAAAACTAGTGGGAAAAAAATAGAAATTTGAGGGCATGTATATATCACTTAGGTTTTCTTTAGGAAAAGATCTTGAGTGGAGTTTCTAAAATTTCTCAAATTAGCAGTGGTGGTAACAGTTTGCTTCTGTTACTGATTTATGCACAGGAAATGGCTTCACAGCATAGCAACAATGCACCACAGATAGGATAATTAGGTACTGTGTTTTGGGCACTCACAGCAGGTTTTCCTCTAATATACCAAAAGAGGAATATTTTAAACAAAACCTTTCAGAAGCCTTCTACATGTCTTAACATCCGGAATAATAAACTGTCTTGCTACCTTTGCATAATCTACAACTCCCCAGTATCTGCAGGAAATCCACAAGAAAAACCTCACTTACGCACATATTCACCACAAAAAAAATCACGTGGTCAGCAAGGTGAAAATAACAGTCAAACCCTGATGCAGCTGGAATACATTTGAAGTATGAAAAGACAAAACCACCTACTCCTCAGCATTATTTTAGAGAGACAGAGTTATGTTTTATTGCATTATAAAGATAAATAAAATCTATACACAGAAACACATCATTAAAATATACAAACAATAATGAAAAAAAATTACGAACATTTTAATGTGAAATTTTAAAATTGTTAAAATGTAAAATGTGTATGCGTATGTACTGGAAGGACACAAACACACACTTAGTCACTCTGTGTTATTGTAACCCTCTACATCAATAGAAATCATCTGTGCTGGTTCTGACTTACTTTCGAACCACCTGAAATTGAAGTTTGACCTTTTGGGTTTAAAATCTACATAGATGTCAATTTATATCCACAACTGCACATTTTATAAAAGAAATCACTAGATAGCTTTCAAGAAAATCCATGAGACCCTATTTTAATTTAATGCTTATCTCATTAAGAGACACTTTTAGACAAGTATTTTTAATCCTGTAAGGAAAAGTTACATTATTAGTTTGTTGAGTGCCACTATACAATACCTCTGTCTTTACAATGTAAAATACTTATGTCAGAGCTTTAAAGCAGACAGATTTACAGAAAGCATGTAGTTAACTTCAAAAAATGGGACATTGGTCCTTAATTCTGAACAAAAATATGTCACAAGACATGGGAGGGGTGAACCACTGCTGTCCAAACATGAGCCAAATATGAATGTTTTCTGGGGTTTGAAAAGGTTACACTAAATTAGCTTGTTTGTTTTCATTCAGTTTTATGCACTGTGGCACTTCCTGGATTCAGGCAGAAACTCAAATATCATACAGTGCTAAGAGAAAAGCTCTTCCTCTGCCACTGTATTTCTGGTCTGATGAGAAACAGGAAATACCAGCAGTCTCACAAGAGTGCCTGTTCTCTGAAGAGCTCCAGCTCAAATGGGGATCATCACACTAACCCATCTGAGCCTGAAAACCTTTTGAAATTGGCCTATTTCTAAGTGGGACACAATAAATCTTAGCAGAACTCAGTAACTTCATCACTTGAAGACACACATAAGTATGAAGTGAAGCAATGCTGTTTGTCTGACATGGCTACAACAAGCATTAACTATTGATAGACATTGAACGGAAACCTTTCCAACTCTATATACAGCTCTCTACATACAAAACATGCTTTAACAAACAAATAAAAGTAAACATTTTCAAACAGGGGGGTCATGTCTTTGTGATAGCTTAAAGGGACTGGATTTTTACAGGCTGCATGTTCACCTTTTCTGAAAAGCAGAATCCTTCAAGTTTTATCATTAAGTATACAAAACCTCAACCACGCTGGGCTGTAGTTTTTAAATCCTTGATTAAAATTTTTAAAACTCAAAAGGTATTCAGTTGCAATTAACAACAAGAGAATACATAATCAGAGTGGCTACACTGGTGCCAGAAGTAATGCTGACAACAGCCAACCGCAGATGCCTAGAGAAAGTATAAAACAGACACAGAGTGATCCTTTCTCTAGGAAGGATTTCAGCAATCTGGTAAGGGACCTTCTGAGGCAGAAGGCATATTTGGGTCATTATGTTTAATGGCAATATAAATTTTTAAACTTCATTTTGAAAACAACCATATTTTTGGCCTCAAGATCTTGGGGTGATGAATCCAACAACTTAATTATGCATTGTGTGAAGAAGTGCTTCCTTTGTTTTGCCCTTAGAGTTCCTGTGTTAAGAAGTGCATAATCATTCCTTACTTGCCTTCTCCATGATTTTATTATGCTTTTGACTCTCAACCCATCTCTGGTCTTTTTCCACAACAAAGGGGTCTCTCCTAATCTATTAAGTCCCTCTGTTACATACTCCTGACCAGTATTTTTGTATTTTATGTCCTAATATAAACTTTCTGGAATGAGGTAACCAGAACTGCACTCAGTGTGCAAGATGTGAGCTTATCCTGGATTTATTTAGTGGTGTAATGGCTCTGTTTATTTTGCTCTCTGTTCCTTTCGTCATTCTTTTCATGTTTTTGGCTGGTAATTTGTAAGCTGATGTTTTCAGAAGCCTGCCCAAGGAGTCCAAGATGTTTTTCCTTAAACGTAACAGCTCATTTAAAGTCCATTGCTTTGCAGATATAATTAAGGTGTTCCCTCATCTTGTGCACTATTGATACTAAGAGTCGAGAATTATGTTTTTACCCACTTACTAAGGATTACAAAGTCCTTTGGCAACTAGCCCTAGTTTTGGCTATCTTGAATGACTTTTGATTATTGGAAAATTTCTTCATATCCTTATTCCACCACTCTTTTCAGTCTCTTTATGGATAGCTGAACACATTTCCCGGCACGTACCCTCACGAGACTCCAATGGAAACCTCCCACCACCATTAAAACTTACTCGTCTTTTAACCAGTATTTTATCCTTGAAAGGATATTTTTTTCTTTTCTCCTGCAGAAGTTTGGCCTCTTCACAAACCATTGGAAAGGGCTTGTCACAAAGTTTTTGGAAATCCAAGTACCTTTGACTCATTAGATCACCCTCATCCACATGCTGTTGACTCTTTCTAAGAACTGCAATACATGAGGGAGAGTGGCTTCCCCCTACAAAAGCTATGTTAATTTTTCATCTATGTATTTGGCTACTACTTCTATTCATTATTATAATTTATAAAGATTTGACTGGTAATGAAGACAGACTTATAGTCTGTAATTGCCAGAGAACCCATGGAATTCTAAAGTTTGATACCACATTTACATCCTTCACCTCCTCAAATAGAGTCACTGCGACAAGAGGCATATTACACACATTTCTTAGTTCACTATCTTCATAGCTGAGCTCTTTTATAACAGGGTGGCTCTGGTAATCTGATTATTCTTATTCATCATTCTACAAAACATTTTAATTTCTTTTAAAATACAGTGATCCTGTGGCATAAAAAAAAAAAAAAAAAAAAAAAAAAAAGGAATATAATCTGCAGGCTTCCTATGCAATCCTATAGATGATACCTGTACTATTCTCCTACAGAACTGCATCTTCCTGTGGCTTCTTGATGGCACCCATGCTAGGGACTGGATTTGGTATGGGTAGCTTAGTAAAACTGTTTTCTAAGACTGTAAGATGTGGACATGAAAACACTCAGGAAAGCACCTAGGCTAGGTCTTAAGAGAACTACTTACCTTTAAGAAAAAGACTAAGCTGAGCTTGAATCACTGACTAAAGAAGCTAGCACAGGCTGTGGGGAACTGCAGTGAAGCGGGAAGTACAGGCAAAAGCTGCTATCCTGTCCACATCCCACTGAAAATGAAAGCACCGCTAAAGATAGACAGCACCACCAGATTAATACAGTTTTAAAGGCAACTCCTTAAAATTCTTAAGAACTTTGTCATTGTGACTAATGTTCCAACAATTTGTTACAAATTTTTTCAGCCATAAAGAGGTTTTAGAGGAGGAATATAGAACACAGGAACTGACATACCAGATCAGAGAAGGTGGTCAGACTAGGAGCTGTGATTACTATCTTATTTGCAATAGTGCTCAGTAGATCTGCAACAGATTCAGAGTTAAAGATTATAGCAAAGTGCAAAAAATTATATCTCTTCTTAACTTTCTAAATCTTATCTAGGTTTGTTTTTTTATATTCTCAGTTTATTCTGTCTTGAATCCTCATTATTTCTAGACTCTTCTGCTTTGTGGAAGTCCATTCCACATACTAAATTTCAATTCTGTGATTATTTTTAATCTATTTTAAATGTATCACCTTAAAATGCCATTAGCATAGCCTGGGGTTTATATCATGAGAGAAGATGCACAAATATGTAACTATCATCTCACTTACCACTTCTGTCTAAAATGTCTTTAACGAGTTTGCATGCTAAATTTCAAACCATCATTACATATTTCATATAATTTTAATTTCACTCCTCTCATATTTTTTTAGCTTTGGTCAGAATGAGACATGTCAATACAGCAGAAATGTTGTTCTACAGCAACTTGTATTCCCCAGAAATACTAATGAGTATAGATTAATCTAGATTACAAGCAAGCCTCTAAACACTTCTACCTCAAAGTTTTAGGGTCCACAATTTCAAATATTTTTGACCAGATTTAGAAAAATATGGGATCTGGGTGATGATTTTCTGATTAGATTTCTCTCATCTCTGTTTCCACACCGCACCTTTCCCCTTCTCTCTACTCGCCCACTGGTCCATTTCCTTCATTTCTCTCTTGTTCATGTTCACATTCAGCATTATTTTCACCCCACAAGCACGCATTCTTTACAATGTACTATTCTTCTGTCGCTTTATAGAAGTCCTAGAGAAAAATACAACTGTAAAGACCTTTTTATAACACTGTTACAGACTGCCATTTTAACGGCATCATCTGTCACCTTAATAATGTCCCTGGTGCAAGGCCGCAGCAGCGCATATCGCGGCCTGTAACAAATCCAGTCAGACAGTCCTGACAAGGTCCTTTCAGCTGGAGACTATTCAGACTCTATTTAGACACAGACACACTAAGCCTGCATACTGTCAGTTTTCCCCTGGCTTCTGTAGGCTGTGGAACTGCAGGCAGGCTTCCCCTGCCGGCTCTAGAATATTTCCTGTACAGTTTTTCTCCCTGTCCCCCAGGCCAGTTTCCCTAGGCCTTCCAGATAAGTGCTGACTTTATGCCTGTCCTCCCCTCACACTCTGGGGACTCTGGTGTTATGATTCGCCCATCAAGGACATAGGAGGTTGAGGCATTGTCTGCATACATCTCCTTGTTGTAGATGATTTTTAAATAAATTTGGGGCATTCTTTCAGGTGATGTCATAGGACTCTCAGGAGACAAGAAATCCAGTCCAAACGTATCCTGAATTCTGCCAAGGGCTTCTCTTCCAAGTCACGGGATCTGCCTTCCACACTGCATGCTCTTCTCTTTCTTGGCTGGCTCCGCAATGGGTCCCTATCATAATATTATCTCTGTTTTTCTGCCTTTCCTAAGCTTCCTGGCCAAGAGCTTCACTGGATAAATCAACACAAGGTGTGACAGGCTTCTGCAATTATGGCCTTAATCATGACACGTTCTGCAGCGCTTCCACCTTCTACTTACTTACGGCTGTTGGCAGGTGGTCTGTTGGTTGCACCACTCAATACAGGGAGGTATCTAACAATCTACTGTACCTCCACTGAATTTTGAGTTGCATTTGGAGGTCTACGATCCTTAACGACCAAACACGCTGTCTTGAGAGCAACTGTCAAAAGGCAGTGTAGATAAAACCTTTTAGCCTCCTCTCCACGCATCTACTGGAGCTTGCCAGCAGTGCAGTTTTTAAGACTCGGCATTAGACTGTCATTTCTTTGTCTTCCTTTCTAGGGGATTTCCACATTCAAACCACCATCCCCAGCAGAGCTGTCAGAGAAGACTGACTTCATGAAGGATGTGGCTATCTCATTGTTGTAAGTCAGGACAACTCAAGCTTTTTCATCACTGTGGGCAAAACTGAACATAGAGGAGGCAGAGCAGCCGCCCTAGGCTCCATACCCCACCCCATCACCACTCTGTCAGTCCGCTAGCAACATAACCTCTCCCTTTAGCCGCAGGGAGTGGAGAGCGGGACCATGCACAATGGGGCTGAGCGTGCACGTTGCAAGGCTCCCAGCACCCATTAATGCAGATTTTGCTTGAGCTGCTCAGTGAGAACCTTGTCTATGAGAACTGTTCTGCTGACGTTATTACCACTTAAAAGTAACATGGTTTGAGTTGAACAGCCATTGCAGCCTAAGATGAGAATTCTCAGTCTTTTAAGGACATGATTTGGCCACTTCTCTTAGTTTACCTCTGCAGACCCCAACTTTAGTTTGACCACGCTTATACCCAGCCAGAGTTTAAAAGTCCTCCCACTGCATCTGAGGGCTCAAAACCCAATGATCCTGCTCTGTCTGCAACTGACACGGGGGCCTGACAGCATCTGACTGACTCCACACGCATGGAAATGCTCCCTTACAAAGTGATTCATGAACAGTAGTTCCACAAATTGCAACAGCCCTTCTTACAACAGATAAAATGTAAAATCCAGAGCTGAAGGCAACAAGTCAGTGAGGATAATATTATTATTTTATACAGTACATGTATGGTACTATACTGTGCATTATTAATACTGCAATGCACTGAGCAGTAGGTAGTATACGTGCTTAGGCAGAAAAAAATAGGTTTTGGAACTTAAATACATAATCTTTAAATATGAATTTAAATTCCAGGAACCTTTTCCTAAAACTGAACAGAGCTAAGCACAGCAGCCCCAGGTTTTAGGGTTTTGTGTTTGTTTTTAAGTTGATAACAAAACAGTAAGAGTTGGATGGCAAAGGAAAAATGTCCGAGTCTCACTCTACAGATCCTCTCAACACTCCACTTTTGCCTCTAAAAATAGCTATTTATCATCATCTTTATATCACTGAGATCAAGGGATGATAATGACAGCTAGAAAAATGCAGGCAATATTATCTGTAGTTTATCTGGTGGATAAAAGATAATCGGAAAAAAACCCACATGAACTGCAGCTTCCTTATCTTTTGTATATTACCCACTTTCTGTCAGAAGGCTAAATTTTGTGGAAAGTGCATTAAAAGCAATTTTGCAAAAGGTCGCAATTGCAACAACAGCTAGCATTTCCTAACTAACCTTGGGGACTCTTCAGTAAATTATAATATCCAGAAGATGACATCCCCCTATTAATAGATACGAAAAATGTCCCGCTTTTCCTAACACATGTGTATACCACATATGGAAGCAATTTCCTGCTACAGTACTATCTGGACTATGAAAAGAAGACATTCACTTCCAGGAGGCCTGACTGACAACTTTTCTTGTATTTTCCAGCAGGCCTGGATGCATGATGTGAAAGCTCTGAGAAACAGAACTTTTACATCCTTTTTATTATCTCTTTAATAGGAACAGATCTGTAGCATGATGAGAAGTATTAGCATGGTCATATATGCATTTTCCTAGCAGAAGACAAATATTACATTCCACTGCAACTACATATGTAACAGCAAATATTTTCATTCTTCAAAAGAATTTTTGTTAATGACCGTTAGTTACTTAATATATGTACAGTTTTTAAGTTTTGTAAATGCAATTATTCTAGTTTGTAAAGAAAGGTCAATAATTAATCTGAGGTACTTTAAAGCAGAGTGTCACTCAGAAATAAACTGGGGAGTGTTGCTACATCTCATGCTGCCATAACTTTGAATACCATTAGCCTTTAGGTTTTTTCTGCTGTTTTGCTTGTGCAATACTGTTTAGAAGGAAATAAAACCTGGAGATTAATTAAATAAAGTAAGTTCAGAATATGTGGAAGAAAAAACATGGCTCTCCAAGAGGGAACTTACTTAGTACAAGACATAAGCTGTTTGAAAGCTGTTATAATCACATTTAACAATGATTTATTTATACAGAAGAAGGTACTTGAAATGAATGACTTTATAAAAATACACAGTACAACAAATAGCAACTATTCTGAGAAAAGGGAGGAGGCGGATAGTTCTGACCAAGCCCCCGCTGCAGTCCTGCTGGCATGGCCCTAGTTGCCTTGTCAGCGGTTTGTGCCAGCTGCAGCTGCACCGGGCAACGGTCTCCCTGCAGATGTGGTCACGCAGACCAACCTGAACCCGGGCTGGAAGATCTTACTTGCCCAGAAGGAGAAGGAAAGCAGGACAGGCCACCACGTGGGACTGCTGCTACTCTAAGCTGCATTCACGCTTAGAAAGAGGGTGAACTAAATAGTAACAATAAGGTACTACGTGGGACCTTAAAAGAAGGATCCAGTTGGGAAAGAAGGAAACAGAGAGAGATTTCTAACTGTAAAGAAAATGATTATATGCATTTCATCACCTAATAGTAAAGAGATGAAGAAAAAATTACAGGACTTCAATAAAGCATCATGGTCTCCTCTGTGAGTGTTTTTATGGATTATGATATGATTCTGTGATTAAATGGCACGTAAATAGGAAAAGAGGTCATTGGGGTACTTTTAGAAAACAACAAATATGCTAAATCTAGGACATACTGTCTATAAAACTAATTACAAGCAGGCTGTATCACATTCTCTCTCATAAACTTGCACATTGCAGAGCCAAATTTAGGTTAATTGTGAAGCTAGAGGAAAATGCAAAAGCATTTCAATTGCTGTGAAATGTTTGCCTTTATTAAGAAACAAAACAAAACAAAACAAAACAAACAAACAAGACACAAGAAGAAGAAAAGAAGAGAAAAAAAAAAAAAAAAAAAAAAGAAGTATCTCCGGAGGTTCACTACTTGCTTAGTTTCTGGTTTGTGTCAACTTGTTTATATCAGCTGCTGATTTGCGTCACTGGCTTGGCTTTGTGGTTGTATCTGGGGCCTGATGGACACCCTGGTGCATTAAGAAATTCACCACAACAGTACAGCATGTTAAGATCAGATAGCACAACCTAATGTTGTTTTCTTAAGAACACACACCACACACAACCCTACTAAAAAATTACTGAAGGCAGCTAAGAGAGGCAGACTATTAGTTTGATGTAAACCAGGTTTAAATTCAGATAATGAGGAAAATGTCCATGGAGTACCAAAAAAGTGCATGCCAAATATTTTTAAGGGCACCAAAAAGTTGTACATATATTTTTAAAACAGTTTGTATTTCTAGGAATCAAGATGCCTTACATCTCTTCACTTCCTCTAAGTTTTTAGTACAAGCATCTTGAACCACTGCATATTCACTGTGTTGTGCAGGGAAATTTTTTACTGAGATGTAAAACATTATTTTATCTATGGCTTTAATTAGCTGCTTGGAAATTAAAAAAAACAAATCCTGAATAGTTAAGCTTGAACATCCGATCTGATTATTTGGAATACTGAGTACAACATAACTTAGACGCTTTGCTTAAAACGCACATATTTTGCAATATATTCACAGTACATAGGATGCCCATACAGACCTCAACAATACATTTTAAGCTTTGTTCCCAGGATTAGATGACACATTTTCATACATATAGAACAGTGTAATGAAAATGCCTACCTAACTAAGCGCTTCAGAAATTAGTAGAAACATCTTGCTATACCAGATGTACATTGCTGAAAATGCCGAGCAGGGACTACCCCAATTCTGAGAGCAGACTTCAAAAAAGCTAATAACCTTTTGCTTCAGCTGATGATCTGCTTCATATTTTCTGTCCCAGCTTTCAAAACTAAGTCTTACAATTCTTTCTAGTTTTGTGATAGTTCACAGAAGGTCTAGTGAATGAACAAAGAGAATACATGTCTATGATCCTAACAGAGGTACTTCATAAGAGAAAATAATTTTTTTTCAAAACCATGTTTGCTTTATGCAAACTTCTTTTAAGAAGTACTGCTAGTAGATCCAAGAGCATGAACATATTCCATGATGATGTTCCTGAAATAAAACATGGATTTTCTGTTTTAAATTACAAATTTGATCAAATTTGTATTATTCAAATATCTTTCAAGATAAGCATTACAGCTGAAACATTTTGATCAAACTGGTTTACTTCTCTTTTTCTTTATGAGAATTTATAAATATTTGGCTGTTGCCCAATTTGAAATGAAGACAGACTTTGAAATCTCAAATTCTTGAGTAAAGTAGAATGATTATCCCCTACGTTGTTCTGATTATATACTGTATTTTAGATGGAGGAGCTGAAGTTCTAGAGATTAAACAATGAGCCCAGGAAGGCCCACCAAAGCAAAAAAAAAAAAAAAAAAAAAAAAAAACAAACCAAAAAAAACCCAACCCAACAAAAAACCAAAGCTTACAAAGAACAATAATCCAATTTTCAAGCAATAGGTCCAGGAATAATCCATGAAAAAGCACACCCCAGTCTGCATAGTCTAGAGCAGGTTTTTGGAAGTATGTGGCTCCTTCCATCAGGACATGGTAACAGCTTACCTCAGCTTCTCGTTCTTGTCTTGGTCTCATGAGGAGAAACAGAAATAGTGCTGTTGCCTGCACAGACAATGGAAGTGATGGTCACGAGAGCTGCTGTAGCAACTTTGTGCTTCCCAAAAGATTCTACAATGCCTTTATAACTCCTTTAGTAGTGAGCATAATTTCATGGGGTGGGGTGTGCAGTATTGCCCCTGACAAGTAAAAAAGCTGACCTCCGTATCTGTCCAAACACACAATGCTCGTGCTCATCCTAAGGATCTTCCCTCTTTTCCCCCTTCCTATGTGTTAATATTAACACAAAGTACTGTAGGGCATCCTGACTGAAAGGTATTAACCTGCAGCCATCGCTCTTGACGGATAATGAGAGCTTCAAGAGGAGCTGGAATGTGTGGGCTCAAAGATCACTTGGCAGTTTGGTTTGCTGTGTTTGACCTGCATTATGAAGTAAACAGCAGATTCTGTGCATGATTGCTATGATTAATCTTTCAGAAGTATAATAAAAAGAGCAAATATTAGAGACTTTTTTTTTTTTTTTAATTAGTAATCCCTGTTAAAGCACATATGAGAGAAGCACGAGATTTTTTTATTTCATTCAACACTTTTTGTAAACATTTCCACATCTCTGCCTACATCAGAACTCCTCAGCTCTGGAAGTGGGAGCTTCTGAAAACATTGTGAAGTGTTAACACAGCTGGCGGAGTCTGCCACACCAGCTGGAAGAGGCACACGGAGGATCTGGCGAGTACGAGTGAGCCAGAGAACCGAGCTGGAGTAGCTCTGTGGTTTCAGGGCTGTGGCAGGGACCTCGGGCCTTAAGGTGTTCTGGCCCTGCCGGCTCCAGCACAGGAGGAAGGACCCAGCTACAGAGGAATAAGGAGCAGTTTGCCCACAGCTCGGAGCGTGAGGACTGTACCCAGGATACCAGCACTGGCTGTGTGCCCAACTCCAGCACGAGGAGGGTGGGGAGAAGAAGACAGAAGGGATGAGCAGTGGCCTCCAGTGGCCGTGTCACTGGATCTGTGCACCAAACAGAGCCACCGCCTCGTCCAAGTGGGAGCTACTTCCCTCAGGGGCTCCTCTGTTCTCCACCACTTCATGAGGAGTTTTGCCTTCCCCATGTTCTCAGGTCTCTTTTAATCCTTGTCCAGCCATGCCAGAGAGTTTCCCTTGTTCCCAACAGTTCGTCCTTTCAAGCCTCCTTAAAAACAGCAGAAGGTCCCTGAAGTATGCCATTATGACTGTCAGAGAAACTTGGAAAAGAGAGTTTGCAAAAATATTTACTATGTGAACTCCCTTCTGCCTGTCTTCATAGGAACTGAACTAAGTGACCAAGGGGGAAATTTGAAACCAAAGCTTCTAACTGAACCCACAATTAAATAGAAAATCAACATGCCCTTAAATGACAACTGAAAAGCTTTGTCAAAAGCACAAGTCTTCACTGTCTTTATAGCTTTACAATCATTTTTTCCAATTTGTTTAAGTATGTACTAATTGGATAAGAAACACAGGAAGATGACTCTCTGGTGCTTTGCTGACAGCTTGAACTACTTCTATTTAGTTTAGAGGTTTGACTAACTGCTTATTGTCAATTCTGACTGTTAGTCACTTACTTTGATGTAGCAAAGTTGGAAAATAAGAAGTTAAGTCAGTCCTTTAGCCAACAATCCTCTCTAGCTGAGATCATAAGAATATGCAATTTTGGCTGTAATACTTACATTTTATTTCTTCAGCCGTTTCAGCATTGGGAGATATTTTATTGTAGGAAGAAAATTTATATTTAAAAAAAAAAAAAATAGACAAGTATCCACTTTTAAAATAAACAACTGTGAACTGAAAAATGTACATAATGTTGTTCAAGCATTTTCTCTTGGTTTTTCACACTCCTACTTAATTTTATGTAACTGACACAATAAGAATGATACCATGATACCACGGGTGAGGCAGAGTTAGTACAGTTAGATAATGTGATAGACATGGTATCAAATTGCAACTATTCATTTTAAAAATGCCATGTTTAGTTACAGATTTATATACCAATAAAAAGACACATTTGTTTCCAAGGTCATATTTTTTTTTTTCCCTTAACACTATTCATAAGGTGTGCAGACAGCCTGACCTTCCCAGCATGCTGCACCAGCTGGTCTTAAAGGAGGAGACACATCCCACACCCGCTGTACTTCTCAGGCTCAGAACTAGAAAACTTCCAAATAATTCAACGGAGAGGGGTACAAGGGTGGTTGTGAATGTACCTATAGACAAAATATCTTAAAGAAGAACCGTAGACGACCATCTTTCTTCCATGAGTACTTGTTTAAAAGTATTTTCACACAGTGTGACTCTATGAAAGACACACAAAAAATATCATCGACCTCAAAAATGATCCTGGACTTCAAAGCTGACTAGAATGTCTTCTGAAGACAGAAGGTTGGAAAGGATTCACGTAAAGCAAATGATGATCAGAAGGTGACTCTGGAAGCCTCAGGGATGGACACATTTTGCAGAGAGGTCAGTGATGGTCACTTCAAGTCTAAGGGAAAATGCCTTGATGGTACATCTGTACTACAATACAATTAACTTTTTAATGTTTATATACATATCCCATCTTTCTGCCACTGCTGTGAAGAGGGGAGATACTTTTTAAACATCTTGGTCTATCAACATAAAACATTGAAAGCTTGCCTATCAATGAAGTTATAAAGGGAAAGCTTGGTCATGGCAGGCTGTAGCTTAGAAAATAATTATGCATTATTCTGTGACTAATCTTCTGACTCGAGTGTAATTGAAGGCAACATCAGAAAGAAACTCCTAATGGGTCTGAACTGTGCTTCTGTTGTGAAATATGTGTCAATAGGGATCTGCATGAAGGACAGCATTTCTTACTGAGGTCTTGGAAAGCTGTCTTCATCAACAGATGAAAGAAGGATTAAGTAACTGCCTTCACAGTGAGGTCTCCCCCCTCATACTGAAGCTTCATGGTATCACATTGGGCCTCTTCGAAGGCTGAAGCTAAGAGTCATTTCCAGACACCACTTCAAAAAACAGGACACGTACTGTAGCATTCAATGGAGTTTGAAGTGTTGAGGGCAGCCTTTGCCAACAGCAAAGTACCATCTTGGTGAAATTGTGCATCTGCATCCCGATAAAAAATGCCAAATGATAAATCATTTTATGCCAGATCGGACAAAAAAGGTCAAGTTTTTCGATATGCAACTACACCAATGCCAGCGAGAAGAATCAAGAATATTAGACTGATTCTGTGTGCATTGCCAATCCTGACTTTTTTAGCGATACTTCTGTAATGTAAATCATGCTCAAGCAAGAGTACTTCAGGCTCAGGAAGCAGAGTCTCTGTAGAGCTTTGCTCACCATGACAGAGATAGTTGCAGCACCATAGGAGAAAGTCATTCTCGGCCCAAGAAAGTCACTGCTTGGCACCAGTGCAAGCTGCTCTGATGATACCTGAAAGCCCACTTCAGTGGTTACAGGCATGGTTGCAGACACTCATGGATTGTCCATGAGAAGGAATACTAAGTATTGTTCAGAAGGGACTCCTGAGGCTAAATGCTAGAAGGAGAATCAGATAACTTCAAAGGGAACAAATAAAACTTTCACCCAAAACAATGAATGATACAGTTTTAAATGGTCAGATTTAAAAGGTTGAGGAGAGTAAAAAATATGGAGCATTTGCTTCTTCATTCCAAAGAGTGGAAAGTGGGGAAGAGCTTGCGGACGTGCCTCATCAAACAAAAAGTTCTCCCATGGCAAGTGTTTGGCCACATGTACAGGCACAGTGTGAATGTAGATGAGAGAGGGAGAATATGAAGGAAAATATGGGTTTGCTAAACAGCCTGACAAAGACCTGGCTTTCTTTAGGGATATTTGTCCAAAATTTCATGGTTTTAAGCTGTTACAAATCAAAGAGAATACAGTTTTGTGAGAAATATGTAAACAGGTCAGTATGACACTCATCGTATGAATGGATAACTCATTTTAAGACAGAGTCAAAAGCTGTAATGCAGTTATTGCTCAACTTACGTGTTTAACTGGTGCCAGTATCACAGAAGGAAAACACAGTTTAATATATTACAATATCCAGCTACTGGCTTGGTGACCACTTCGGGTCAAAGATTCAATCTGTTTTCTCACTGCAGCTTAACAGAACACAGGTTTGAGGCTCAGAAGAGCAGAATTCTTTTCCCCAGTCTGCCAAGTGACCTTCACAAAATCACTTCAGTGTGCCACAATTTCCCTACGAATTAAATAAAGCACACTACTTGTGATGTTTAGCAAAATACTTTCAAAACAACTGATCAAATTTCTAGAAACTGTTCAAGTGCTATTGCTTGCATATGTTTATTTGAATGCACCACTTGACATGTTAATATTATTGAGCCCGTGATTTCTGTGTAAACACATACATGCTTTCATCCAATTTCTTAATTTAATGAATACATTCATGTAAGTTACCGCAGTTGTCCTTCTGGTAATTTTTTGAAACTCCTGGATGACATAGAGTAGGGCTGCTCTCCTCCATCACTATTTTTCAAGCAATCTATATTTCTCGATCTAATCTTCATTTAAAGTAGTCTCCCTCACAGAGAGGGAAGGGGTTTAACAGACAAATACTGGGGCAGCTAGAACAGGCCATTTAAGGTGCTAACCCCTTCACCCACCCCTCTCACATCCCCGCTGGAAGCCTAGCAGACTTAGTAAATCGGAACAGGAATGAACTTTTCAACTATTGCTGTGCACAATCCATCAACTCAGAGCAAATTCCCCCTCCCTGCTGTGAAAGCCAAGACTCCAGGCTGAACCTGAACAGCTAATACCTTCACATCTTGTTCTGTTAACTATGCAACAAGATGTTCAGGGACAGCTAAGGCACAATATGTAAATACTCTGGTGTTCATCAGTGAGTTTACTGGCTCATTACTTTTTAAATTCATTGGATCATAGGATATTCACATTATGACAGGATAACTCAGGCTGGAATGGACCTTGGGAGATTTCTATTCCAACCTCCTGCTCAAAGCAGAATCAGATGTGAGATCAGACAAGGTTTCCTAGGGCTTTATCTATTGAGGCTATGGAGAACACACAGCTCCACTGGGCAAATTCTTCCAGCGTTTGATTGTCTTTGTGGTAAAAAAGCTTTTCCTTACATCCGGTCTGAACCAATGTTGCATCAGCTTATACCTGCCGTCCTTTGTCCTCCACCATGCAGCAGAGTGAAAGAGCCTGGCTCCATTTTCTTAATAACCTCTTCATGGGTAGGGCAAGGCTTTTGTCTACTGAACAAGTCCAGTCCTTCATCCTCCCTTTGCAAGGCAAGTGCTCCAGCTGCCTGAGCATCTTGGTTGCCCTCTGCTGAATTCGCTCCAGTTTATCAATGTCTTTACTAAAATGAGGGGGCTTGATACTGGACAGAGCCATCCAGATGTCTCATGAGTAGGGATCTCATGAGTACCGAGCAAAGGGCAATAGTTTCTTCTCTTGATCTTGCTAGTATCGCTCAGGAAGCTGTTGGTTCTCTTTACTGCCAGGGCATGCTGCTGGCTCATGTTCAACTTGCTGTCTGACAAGACTCCCATGTCCTTTTTTTTTGCAGAGCCCTTTCACCATCTCTGTCTAGCAGTTCCTACTGTCCAAAGCAGGTCTTATGCTCACAAAAGCCAAACTCCTGTCAACAACATCAGCTGTGCAACCAGACATTGACTTGCGGAATCTGTCTGCCTCTCCCCAAGCCTTTCCTGTGCACTGGCAGGATGCAAGAGAACACCAGCTGGGCCTCCATGCCTTTGACTCTCATTCCCAAAGCCATCCAGTCACTCCTGATATGCTCAAGATTCCTGTCCCACATGTATTAATGCTGCCTATGTAATTAAGTAGAAAGAGAAATAGTGCAAAGGCCACACAAGCTTTGGCAGTTTCTTTGAGACATGCTGGATCCGAGTTCCCTGCAAGCAAGAGACTTCCCTAAACAGCAAGTCAGATCAGAAAATTTGGCCTTCTGTACCCCCAGAGGGGAGTCCCCCGTTACTGGCACTCATAACTTCCTCTTCATGCTAATGCACGCTTCATCAGATGGCTCTGTTGCTTTCCCAGGCCCGGCTTTCTCTCCCTTGCCTGCTACCAGCACAATGACCCCGTTCTGCAACTGCAGATCTGCCATCCACCTCTTGCCAGGAGTCACAAGCTCCCTGCCTTACCCATCCTGGGACTCTCCATTTGCCCCACAATAGACCATGGTCTCTGGCTGCCCTCCCCCTGGGCAGTAACAGGTTCAGGCTCTCACCTCTGCAGGATCTCTATGAAGATGCCATCAATATCTTTTTTACGTTCCCTGATGCTGTGCAGTTTTCCCGCATGCTCCCAAAGCTCCTTGCCTTGCCAAAATATCTCCTCATCAAGCACACACTTTCTGCAGGCAAGGACACTGTTTTCTCCCACTACAGCCTTTGGGAGAGGCACCGAGTACTTTCTGCAGCCCGAGATCCGGAGAGCTTTATCCTCCCACTGGAGCCGTGACTTGAGTAGAAGCCTCTGCTGTGCCAGGGGTAGTTGCTCCATTCGGCGCTGGGAACTGTGCTCTGTGGTGCAATCCTGCTGTTGATGAGTCCCACATGGCCTTCAGCAGACTTCTGTCCCATGTGCCTTTCTGAGCAAACTGCTGCTTCTGAGAGCTGTGCCCTGGGACCTGTGTGCTGCTGGGCTGCTAACACTAGCTGAATGGGTACTTGACCCTCCCGAATCAGGATCAGCCTTTCCCAGCAGTAGAGGCTGGATCTGAGGACACCACAAAAAAACTTCCCAGAAGATCTAGAAGCAAAGCCCAGAGCTGCTCAGCAAACAGTGAGCACTGGTAGAGAGCAGGAGAAGCACCCCAGTACATGCCCAATCCCATTAATTCATACTCCGAGTCCCTCTTTGCAGCTCCTAGTCACTGCATTCCCTAAGGGACACTGCTACTTCAGGATTAGGCTGCGGGGTCCCTTCTCATGAGGTTAGAAGCCCACCTGAACACATCCGGACACCAGTTCAGTGTGCTTGTGAGCTCAGCCCCACTGCCTGCACTGCCCTCACAGCAGCTAGAAGCTCGGCACAGGTAACGGCCGCTCCAGGACGAGACTCCTTCCTCACCCCCATCAGTTGTGTCCCTTCTTGCAAGACTACGAACCTGCCAGAGAGCACTGGTCACTCGTGGAGGCCATCACCACTCACTCGTGTCACCTCCACAGCAACTGGAAACCCACCACAGGCATCTTCTGCACCTCGCCCAGGTGTCCCCCAAGAGTCTCATCTCATGAGACCATTAGACTGCCCGGACACCCTCGCTTAGCTCATGACTGCGGTGCTGCCACACACTCCTGCCACCAGCATTCCTCGTAACATCCGAAAGCCAACAGGATTCCCAGAGAAGTCAGCACTTGATTTTTAAGACAGATTTGTATTTTCTACTTACCAGCAGCAGCAGTTTTAAAAAGACTACGTGGTTTTGTTAACATCTCAGGCATTTCATTCTTAAATTCCTCAGACCCCTTGGGTGGGGAGTATAAGGGTCTAGATATTGCTTATCTTTAATAATCATTTTATTCCAGTACTTAATTTTGGATGTTTCATTCACTGTCAAATGCTTTATCTTACTTAAATGAAAAGTGGACAGAAACTCCCTTAAACTGTCATTTTTTTCCTTTCTCTGGATTAAAAATACCTCAGCCGCCCAAACAAGAAACTACATTCTAAAAGCAGATAAGTTACACATATAAGCTCATGACGTGTCCTTCAATACACACATACTGCTTGCACTGAAATGAAAAGGTTGTATGCACACTGAAGGGCAGGCTTTAGGGTAAAAGACTGATATCTTGTTTAGACTAAGACAGGTGTTGTCAGAACTGATAGGGTAAAAATGTGACCAATTATTTTTCTTGTATCTTTTTACAGTGTCTACGCAATTCTCCAGGTAGGAGAGTCAAAACAAAATAAAATTCAACATTTCAAAGCTCTACATAGGCTGATAAAATAAAATAAATGCCAACGCTCATAAGTTGTAACAAACTACTATGAGATGGAGAAAATATTGCTAAGAAAAATATTTCTAATCCAGAATACCAAACAGACTCTCACAGATGACAATGAGGAAAAAAGATTTTAAATACAAGAATGTGCTTTAAAATAAAGTAGAATAATAAACCGAAATTTAATAATATAGCAAATAAGGACTAAGATTAACTAAACTATGCCATGTGAAATGTTATGAAAAGACTGTGAAGGAGGAACAGTCTTTGACAGGGGCATGTGCAGTTCTCATTGCTATTGATAGAATTTGTAGATATCTATCAGAGACAATGTGGTTCATCATATACAGCAGGATTCATAACTAATGAGAAAAGCTCCACAAAAAAGAGGAGCAATGATTTACCATTACCATTCCTTCAGCCCTCTGTCTTCACTGGTAGGCATTCCCTCACCCAGTTTCCACGGGATTGAAGATCTGTGTGATGAGACTGAGCTCATATTCCCTGCACACCACCAGGAGGCAGGACTGGAGTCATGATTTGCCCAAGAGAGGTAAAACTACTGCCACCATGTCCTCTCAGGTTTCAGGATTAATGGAAGGATTTGCATAAATAGTACTTTCTTAAAGCAGGGACGTTCTCCCAGACAACAGAATCAGTATCTGCAATCTATGTCTTGCCACTGAAGGATTAAAATCTTGAATTTAAAGATCCAACAGTTTTGAAGACACCATTCTGACATACTGTGCTCAAAACAAAGTATTTGAGGATTTTAGTGGGGTTTTAGTTCTTCACAAATGGGTACAGTCTTGACATTTTGTCCCAATGTGGGATGAAAAATATTTTCAAAACTTGAAAATTTTCACAGAACTGAAATTAGGTTTGCTATATTAAAATCTTGAATTTAAAGATCCAACAGTTTTGAAGACACCATTCTGACATACTGTGCTCAAAACAAAGTATTTGAGGATTTTAGTGGGGTTTTAGTTCTTCACAAATGGGTACAGTCTTGACATTTTGTCCCAATGTGGGATGAAAAATATTTTCAAAACTTGAAAATTTTCACAGAACTGAAATTAGGTTTGCTAGTTAGCGCTAGTTAGCACTAGTTAGCACAAAAGCCATTTCAAAGGAAAATTCAACTATTTGATGTAAGTATGGACGAGAACACATATTTTAGAACACAAAGGGCTAAAGTAAACTTAAGCTGTTGTTTTTAACAACAAACAAATATTTCTGTAGTTGCAGGGAGTGAGCCTGAGAGGCCTGGACATTGTGCATGTACTGAGCTCAGAAGTGCACTGGGATGCCGTGCTTGGAATCGCTCCTGCTTATGGGTTCACTGAAGGAAGGAAGGAAGGAAGGAAGGAAGGAAGGAAGGAAGGAAGGAAGGAAGGAAGGAAGGAATGTTAGATGGTGGTTTTAACTTCAGGGTCCCCCTGTATTTTGTGTATTTACTGTTATAATTGCTTATTAAGTCAACCTGAAAGAATTCACTGTAAAACTAGAAAATGCATCATGGTCTATCAGCCTTTTAGGATGATTTTGTCAAGAAGCAAGTTATGTGTGTAGTAACACTTTTGTGCTGATAAAGGTCAATATGTTACCAGGGCCGTAAACTGAATAACATAGCATTCATGAAATTTCAGTACTATCCACCAAGTTTTCCTAGTTTGTGACCTGTAAAATTCCATAGTAAGCCAGCATATTACCATTAGTCCTATGAGACATCATTTGATACCGCTACCATGTCTAGTTATGAAAGGCACATTACAGAATATTAAGGATCAGCTTTTTCATTCACTACTTCTGCATATATCACTGCCTAGAAGATGGTAATAACTTATTTAAAAACAAAACAAAACAAAACAAAAACAAAAAACAAAAAAACAAAAAAACAAAAACAAAAACAAAAAAGAAGCAACCTTAGTAACTGGTTTTAAAGTTATTTGATCTATTTGGGATACTGAAAATGTAGCAGAACAGCTTACCTGCAGGAGACAAAATATGAGGCAAAATACTTCATGGTGTCAATTTCCCTCTCAAAATCATTGGAAATAAGTAGTAATAATAATTTAAAAACCCAATTCAAGTATCAATGTACCTGTTTCTTTTTCAGTTCCTAAATTACAATTGTATAATCACTATGGGTAGAAAGTCATGACTAATCTCATGTTTCTGAAGCTCTACTTGCGAGTATCAGCCAGCACAAAAGATGACCTTCAAGTTTTCTTCTGTACTGGTTATTTCTCTCATTAGCAACTCAGGGCAAGCTATATAGCTTCAAGCTATGAAATATAGTTCTATGTGTACATAGATAAAATTTAGCACCTGACAATTTGAGAATGAAATTTTGCAGAAAAGCCACCTATCAACTCATCATGATAATGAAGTACAGAGTCAGTATTAACAGCATGCTTCCTTTTCTGCTTCTGTTTACTTTAAATGGGCAATACTATAGTCCAGTTAACAAAAAACATATTATAGCTAACCTATGGTGGTATGAAATAATTTTCCTTCAGTAAAACGCAGGGCTGAAAAACTCAGCTTATTGCTAGATCCTTTAAGGCCTGCAAGGCTGAGCAGGAGGCTGGAGCTGGCAAGTGGGCTTTGGATCACAGTTCATCTGACATGGCGTATGGGTTGTTGGCCTGCAGTTAAGGCCAGGGTTCAGGTCTGATTGTGTCAGACTTTCAATTAAAAACAGTAGGGACTGAAGACCTATGTTTATCCTGGAAGTTGCGTGGACTGTGGTGTTGACGCAACCAGCAGAAATGAAAGATTCATGGCAGATTATTTGGCATCTGGCAGTCACTGGGCTGGAGTTAGCTAAGAAGAGTGTTATGGCTCAGATTTAAGGCAGCAGAGCTGTAAGAGCTTGCTTTGCTGCTGCACTGTGTGAGGTTAAGAGAAGTAGTGTAAGAGCTAAGAGTGGCAAGGGTGAGTGGGGCCAGTTTAGCGTTGCATCAGAGTCATTTGGCAATGATTATACCTGCTTTGAACTAGGTTTGAGGTTACAGTTTGGTAGAGTATAGGCTGGAAGTTAGTTTTAACGATGGATCCTTTACGGCCTGGGGTGAGATCTGATGCTGGGAATGCTAGAAATGCTGAGTTACTTATACAAGCTTCTAGGGAGGCGTGGATCCAGCAGTTATGGTCAGTTGTCATATTGGAGTTGAAGTTCAAACAGCATTGTGTACTGGGGGCTCATCCCTGTCTTGTTGGAGATGGCATTTGCCTGCATTTGGGTTAGGAAGTATTAGTAGGTCTTACAGTATAAACAGTGCTTAATTCTGCAAGACCTACAGCAGTAGAAAATCACTAATGCTTGTAGAAACAATGGCTTGTGATAGAACAATTATGGACTGCTTGGCTATTATTAAATGAAGGGAAAAAAATCTCAAGTGATTTGCATAGGAGTCACGATTGACACAAATACTTGGACTGGTAGTGACAATGAGTTAACAAATCTTTTAATATAAATTTGTTGCGAAACACTCAATAGCTTTGCCATCACTGTCATAAGCATCTTCTTCCTACTTTTATCCTAGAAAAACTGATTGGCTTCATGAAGTCAGTATATTAACAGCTGTCAGAGAATACAGAAGAAACCTGTTTTCTATGCTAGGGAACTCTGAGTGGCAAAATTGTATGATGTTACTTGTATGTACATTGTTTCATTTCTCTACTCAGTGTATCTAGATATTAACATCTCCATCTACTGACAAAGCCTTTGTTTTTCTAGTATCTAGCACCGCCTTAAAAAGGTGTTTCATGAAGCCAGACAACTGACTTCTCCCCATTTTTGTAATTCCAGACACCTGTCTGCGCTCATTACATGAGGATATTTCAGAGAACAGATAATACCACATCTGTCACATGCATCTGTGCAAATGCTAAATATATTTTGTGTCTTATTCAAAAAGGATTTTTAAGTCTATGTAGCAGTTTTCCCATCTTCTTTTAATGAAAACCTGAGAGTTGGTCTTTGTTTTTCAATCAGTAAGACTACAAAGTTGTCCAGATTTGAAGGCCATGGGAGCAAATACATCACCAGTACATCTTAGGATACAGAGAACCTGTTTATGATGTTTTTGCAGAATCAAACAATAGACGAACTTGCACCTGCTCAATTTACTATTCAAGACGTGCAGTGGAACTCAATATGTAAGCAGCTGAACAGTTTTATTATTGATAGGTAATTAGACACTAATAATAATAATATTGTCAACTGATAAGTACAAATAAGCCCACAGGTGTCTCAGGCAAGGAAGTCTTCTGAAATACTTAAAAAGAGGTGATTTCTTAACATTTAAACAGGTACATGATTTCATTAAATGAGCATGGTAATAAAGTCCTTCATGTTTCAACTTGTTGCCAATTGGTAGCTCAGAAATTATTTTTACTAAAAAAAACCAGAAAATCAATGACTCTTTTTGCCCTGTTTAAGTAACAAAGGCCTCAAATGTGGAATATGATTTTCTCTTTAATGATCCACCACATATTTAACTTGAATATCTGATTACATAACAAGACTACCAATAGTGGATTTATTAAAGTGTGCCAAGAGTCACAATGTGCAGTGAGAATTTCAGCATGAAATTGTAACTTTCTTGAATAAAACTATACAAAGTACCCAACAGGGATTGCATATTTCAAATATTAGTTGTATTATAGTCAACTACTTTAATTTGAACTAAGTCTACAAATCTAAAAATCCTCAGCAGTTTCTCGTAAGTCATGACCTTGCATGTAACCTCTTAAAAAAAAAAAAAAAGTGCAAGGTGACAAAACTGATAGGATAAATTTAACAATTACAACAGGCAGGATAGTATTGGATTGATTCATCACTGCTCATTAGTCTTCAGTATCAATTAAGACATAGTCTCACTTCATATTCAAAATGTGCAGAAACAAAGTCATTATGACTATTTCTAAGCTGAAAATATTTGATCTGGGTGTTAAATGTGAAATGCTTTCCCCAAGTTGTTAGGTTTCCCTAGGTTGCCCTGGAAGAAAAAAAGGAGGGGGGAAAAAAGAACAATGAAAACCCAAAACCCAGAAAAAAACCCAAACACTTAGAAAATCAGCCAGCCATTATCATCTTGTAAAATCTCTGCTAGCTTCTCTCTACAGTATTTTCTCTATTTTCTCCTTTTCTCTACAGCATAGTATAGACATCCATCATTATACAGTTTAAAATTAAGAACAAAGTTTCTCTTAAACTTTTATTCAACTTTTCTATTTAATGCATTTGGAAACTAGTAGGTGGAAATTAATATGATAATCATGAGAAAACAGGACACAAATTTATTCAGGAATTTACTGAACTAATCAATATACTTATATTCAGAGAATAATAATGTAGCATTCTACAAGAAGGGGTGGCATTAAAACAAAACCTGGATACATATGAAGCAATGTTTTAAATTTATAAAAAGGGGGTAATCCTTTTGGTTTGATTTTCACACATGGAAGTTGGAAATATTTTTTTTTAAATACAAGGCATTGTATTTTTAATTATTGCTCATACAGAACTCCAGGTACACAGAGAAGCAATGTTGTTTTCTTAACTTAGACTATTGCCTACTCCTTTTGAAAAGCATTAATTTTAAGATTTTTAGCTTCCGTTGAGAGTATAATGTTCACATAGAATGCTTGTTTTGGTTTTCACCTGTGCATCATGAATTTCTGTGCTGGATACAGCTGTGCAAAGTTGTCATAAAGTCAAAATAAAACTCTTAGCCTCATTCCCTTGAGAAAAGGAACATGCAGAGGATACAAAGTATAGATGAGAACAAAGCTCCACAAACAGTAAATTTGAGCATATCTTACTCAGTTTCTGTTTGAAATTGTAGCAGTTTTAAACAAAAACCACATAAGAAATACTGGCTTTTCATTCTCCTCACCGAAGAGTAAACTCAGTATCTTTATGGTTTAAGATTTTTGTGAATATGTAGCTTAGTTTACATCCCCGTGTTTGCATTACGTGCCAAATCTGAAAGGCAAGGCTCTGCAAAAGAACCGAAAAAACTGAAGTTTAAAAGCCTGTGTGTGATCCTCATGTGTAGGAGCATGAACTACCAGCAAAAGGTTCTCTCTACATTGAAGGATATCTTATCTAGGGAGATGTGATAAGGGTTCAGGTGAAAATTCCCTTCATCTCCTCAACACCAGGTGGGTGTTAAAACTAGGACCAAACAAAATTATTCTTCCCCTTGTTAGTCTGTCCTTAGATCTTTCCATTCCTCAGGCAGGTCCTGAGGTTCTCATAAGCAATTTTCATACAGCAACAACACCCACTCAGCTAACCTTTCCTAGCCTCACAGAATTCTGCATGAACATCCTGATTTCTTCTTTCGAAAACCAACCACTCCTTCCCTGTTTGCTGAAGAAAGTTTTTCTCCAGTCTCTACAATACTATCCTTCCCAAGGAACAGCGAGCATATTCTTTCTATCAAGTAAGCTATCTCAAGCTCTTTTGTATATGTTACCCAGGTCCTTAACTTGATGATTTCACCATAATCATTCTTTTCACTGAACATTTTTGAAAGCTTATGGACAGTAGAAGTGGTCCAATATTACAGAGAAAAAAAAATATTTTTTTTCTTTACAAAGAACACGTACTGTGTTCTGATTTTTAGAATCTGTCTTTTGCTTTGTTCTTTTTCCTCAGTTTCCTGGTCCCTGAAGAATGTACCTCAGTAACCGTTCATTAACTTGCCAGCTTTGCACAGAGTATGAACAGGACAGTCTAAGGCAATCCCTGAGTATCAGATCCTCTCTCCCTAGCGACAGACTTTTACTCATACTCATTAAGAAGCTTCGTTCCCCAAATCTGGCACCAAGCTGCAGCCAGAGATCAAGCCATTTCAGTCCACTTGAGATGTTCCCACCAGATTCTTCGGGACTCCTCAATCCCTATAATGGCATGATGCTCCAAGAGGAGTCAGGACATGCTAATATGTTCCCACCCATGAGGGGAATGGAACATCTACTATTTGCCACCATGAAATCAGACGTAGGACCAGAAAAGCTGTAGGAGAAACGTGAAAATAAGTTTATTTCAATACATTGTGAAGATTACATTATAAAGAATACACTACTACATTTGGAGAAAAATACAAAGAGAAACTACAAAAATACAGTGTCCCTTGGATGCTCTGTTTAGAATGCCTTTGCTCTGCCTAGTTGGCAAAACCAAGACTTGAAACTAGTGGAAAATTTTTGCAGCTGTTAAAATTGTGACCCAGTTCTTAGAAGAACTGCACCCCCAGGCACAGCCTTCCTGAGTAAGAACTACTATTTGGAGTAGGAGTAAGGAAACCCCCGAGTGTAAATACACCCTTGCATATTTCCTGTAATCTTTAATCTTGGTAGTTACTTTAATAGAGAAAACAAATTTCAACCTCTGTTAATGAAATGCAGTTTGTTGCCTAAAAAGCAGCCTGTTGCTGGATAGTTACAGAGAGATTTAATACTTCATTTAGCAACAAAGAAACACTTATACTGGCTTTTCTGTGTAAACTGAGCGTGACAGGTAATTTTTGAGGACATGCACACAAGCTCATTTCGTTACACAATTTGTCTATAATATATACATCTGAGGACTAGTTATTGTATATTTGCATGGTAATTAAGAATGTACTTTTCTGTCAGCTCTTTGTAACAACCACGTGATCATGAATGAGAGAAATGACAGAGGTAATGGTATGCTTGTATTAGGTTCTTCTGAATCACAGCTAATCTTACTCAAAATATGACACTATAGTGAAAAAGAAAATGTCAGCTTCTGCTACAAGTGATTCTGTATATGTCAAAGCCCTAGGGCCCAAACCAAACTTGCCCCCAAGTTCATTCTGCTCTTCTCTGTCTCACCTCCACTTTCTCTAAGCTATCAACTTAGAGCTTTTCCAGATCCTACATCCAGAGGAAAAAGAAAAACAAAGAAAATTATTCTATCAGGCACAGATTAAGAAAAAAAAGAAGAACTCCCTCCAGCAGCTGGACTTTCTTCTTCTTCCTTTCTGGCTTTGAGATCAATCCGGACTCCTGAAATGGTAAGGAGAAAGCATGCCTTGTGTTGCTCCCAAGGCGATGCTACCACCAGAGAAGTCCAGGAGAAGCCTGGCCAAGTACTAAGGATGGTCTTTCAAGCAGTTTGGGAAGACAGTGGAATGGGAACGACAGTTTTAGATGAAACCCACCGATTCATAAAAACACTATGACAGTTGGAGGTGCAGATAACAGCAAGTTAAACCGCGATCCCTCTCTGGCCTTGGACCAGCATGAGGCTTGTATGATCAAGCACAAAGGCTATGAAATGCCTGACTAAATGTGAGAATATTGCCAATGAAACCAATCTGATACAAGGGTACAAGACATCAATGCCGCTGTCATCAAAGTTGCCTTATAGCATAGCTGAGTAAACCAAAAAAAAAAAAAAACAAAAACCAACAAATTCTTGGAAGTCTTTTAATTGAAAAGAGATTAATACATAAAGATATAACCAAAGCAAAGTTTAAAAGAACAAGGTTATTCTCGGGGAACAAAAAACCTTATTTCCAGTGTATTTTTACATCTTTCTGTTACTAAAAAAATAAGCAGTGCATTTATTCAAAAAGTCTATTTTTTTTTTTTTTTTATCAGAAACTGTGAAGCACACAAGTGCTGTCAGCTGCAAACTACTTGAGAGATGATGAACTTTCACAGCATATGTGGGTCACCAGAACAACAGTACGTACCAGGGGACAATTTAATCCTCTTCTGTGGCTGAGAAACACGGTGATATTTTGGGTATGCACTGATCATTTTCTTCAAAGTGCAAAGAGAACTGTGAAAATGAGGTGTCGTATCTTTAGCCATTTAGGGTTGACAGCTAATTCACTAAAAAGATAGATATAAAATCAATATTTTCGTTTTATTTTTATGTAAGTGATCTGTCAAATTTTCCTTTTCAGGATGCCTCTAAAAGAGATGAGACCAACTCTGTTACTCCATAAACATGGCTTTGTATAGTCGCAGTGCAATGGTTACAAGGAGGTGAAGTATACCTTTGGAGTTCTTTTTCCAGCAATTCTTATCAGACTGTCTATCAAATAGTAAAAATGAGAGTAGTGTTCAGCTACCTTGAAAATATTGCAACATTTAGACTTCTTTTGTGTAAGATAAATGCGTATTTTCTGAGTTTAATACTATAACTAACTGAAGACCATGATTGTGATTCAGCTATATGTAAAAATGGATGCTTTTTAAGAAATGAACATATAAGAGACAAATTTTGTAAAACAAGTAAGAAAGTCTGTCCATTGACTTGAACCAGCAGTAATCAACCTAAATTATTATTTCCCTCTAACAGGGATCTTGTGTTGCTGAAGTGTATGAAAAGAATTTCCAAATCAGCAACCCACAATTGTCATTTGCCAATATATGGCTCCGATTAAGTGTTTGTTTTTATTCTGTGAAATATGGACTTCTCCCACCAAACACAGAATTGCACATTAATATAAACTTGGGGTAAAATAATCAAAAGTGACATACTTGTTAGTGCCAGAAAACGAAACAAAACAGAAAAACTGAAGAATTCTTGTTTGATAGATTACTCTTAAATTTCATAACATTTAAGAGCTGAAAGGACCATTAAATCATCTAATCAACCAATTAAGCTATATGTCCCAAGCAAAGACAAGGGTTTGGCTCTCAGCCGTGACAGATGCTGGCTAAGCCAAGACGAATAGTATCATCAGGCAAACCATACTGGTAACTACTGAAGGAGCAAAAGTGTGCAAAAGTTTTTGTGAACCCAAGCCAGAGAAAAAACTCCTCCCCAGTTCCAAATGTAAGGATTAGCATGGGCCTAGTAAATACTTAGGCCTTGTAAGTACCTCAATACAGGCATTTAGGCACCTCATTTTTTTTTTTTTTCCAAACAAATGGAATTGCTTCTACATCAAACTCTTCTACAGTTCTGGTTTTGTGATCCTTCTTTGGACCATCTCTAGAAACTTCCAAAGCTGGCCAGAGGCAAACATAATAGAGTAGGGGAAGGATCAAAGGTATTGGATGGAAATTACATAACAATCAGCTTAGCAGCAGTTCCTCTTTAAAAAAAAAAAATAAAGTAAAAATCATTAAATGAATAATCAAACCACTACATGACTGAAGTAACATCATAGTCGTGTTGAAAATAAATTGTGTCAGATCATACAGTTTCTCTCTGTGAGAGGGTAGCAAGCTTTATGCATAAGGAGGAGACAACAGATGTCACACATCCATCTTTTGTGAAGTTTTGGATACTGTCTCACATAACACTTGCATAAGCAAGCTGCAGCTAACTAATCTAGAGGAAATAAGCACACAGATGGTATAAAACTGGCTGAAAAACTATTTGGAAGTTGCTATCATTAATTTACTAACAATAGGGAAAGTTGTATCAATGTGATATTTGCTGGAGTCTGCCTTGGGTCTGATACTATTTGCTGCATGAGTTATTGAACTGGCTGGTGTAATAAAGAGGAAGCTTTTTAAACTGGCAGTTACACCAGCCTGAGGAACTGCAAGTGTTTCGGACAGGCTGGCTGTAATTCAAAGCAATCTTGACAAACAGGAAATAAATCTGAAAAAGGAGACTGCAGTTCAGTAAGGAGATGTGCAAGACTTACACACGCAGCAATAAACATGCATACACGTTGGGGAATGTTCAGCTGGCAGCTCTGCTGAAAAGGATCTGAAACTACAAGGCTCACAAGCTGAATGTGAGTCAACAGTATCAATGCCGTTGGGAAAAAGCATATATGACTACCATCCAGAAGACTGGTAAAGCTGTTATTTTACCTTTTTCAACACTAAGGCCTGACCTGCAATACTATGTTTAATTTGGGCACATTTTAAAAGAGATTTGGACCAATTCCAGAACCTAACAAAGAACAACAGGCATGGATCAAGGTCTCTTAAACACCACCTACAAGGAAAGACCGAAAGCACTGAGATTGTTCAGGCTGGAAAAAAGATTGAGGGGAAAAATTGTTAACTGTTCAAATTCTGAAGAACGCTCCTCTTGACTGATGCAGAGAGAAAGGCAATAATCTACTCTCTTTGCAGGGAATAGGAGTAATGGGCCCAAATGGCAGCAAAAGGGGCGTTATTAGCAGACACAGAGATGTTATTGTCCTGCTCTACTCAGCGCTTGTCAGGCCACACCTGCAGCACTGTGTACAGTTCTGGTCCCTACAATTCAAGAACGATACAGACAGCCTGGAGGGGGTCCAAAGAAGTGCCACAAAGATGATCAAAAGGCAGGAGAACCTGCCCCATGAGGAAAGACTGAAGAAGTCAGATCTTTTCTCCCTGGAGAAATGAAGAGGAGGACCTCATCACAGTATTCCAGTACTTAAAGGGAGGCTACAAAGAGGACAGAGGGTTTCTCTTTGCAAGGAGCCACATGGAGAAGACAAGGGGCAAAGGGTACAGGTTGCACTGGGAGAGGTTTCATCTCAATGTAAGAAAGAAACTGTAAAAACAATCAATCACTGGAACAACCTCCCCAGAGACATGATAGAGTCCCCATCACTGGAGGTTTTCAAGACGCGACTGGACAGGGTGCTAGATAAGATCATCTAGGCTCCCTTGTACATGAAAAGTTGGACCAGATGATCTTTCAAGGTCTCTTCCAACATGGGTTGTTCTATGGTTCTATAAACTTTCTAAGCACAAGGGTACCAACACACCAGGGCACAGTGGGTGAAGAGGCTGTGGAAACTCCAGCTCTGGAAGATTTTTAAGAACAGTCTGCAATGATATCGGTATAGTTTACCTTGCCTTAAAAAGGGCAAATAGACTGCAGGTCACTTCAGAGTCCTGTATTCTATGATTCTAGGGCAGGTATATCAAATAGACTTTTCTCTCCACGGGTCATTTGATTAGTACCCATCACTGAAACTACTAAAAGTAGTAAGTCAAATTAATTCAATGAGATAGGCAGGCTCTATCAGGTCATAAAAACCAAAAGGTGATAGCTATGTAACATCAGAAATACATAGTAATGCAAAGTACACTATGCAAAGTACACTAAAAAGCATAGTGAGAAATGAAAGTAATTTCACGTCCATTCACTAGTAACTGGACTTATGTATGTTATAAATTAGTGAGGATTCAAGTGTTCTCCAGCTTTATCCAGTAACACAGAGAAGTGTGCTGCAGTGTGGAAATGGAAAAAAAAAAAAAAACAACAAACAAAACCAAACAAGAGAAGAAGATTCAATTAGCAGTACAAGCAAGAGAGATGGGATAATAGAAATAAAATCGTTTAATCCTGCGAGGATCTGTAGGCCCAAATCAGAGAAATCATCAAGAAAACAGAGACATGTAAAAGTAGAATAATTGAACCAAGAGGCATAAGGCTGAAACAGAGAATGATGGAAAATGACTGTATCTGATAGGCAGAACCTGACTACCTATAATCTTAGGAATAGACTGCTAGTAATAGAACAACCATAGGCAAGAAACAGTTCGCAAAATCATAAAAAGACCTAGCAAGAAGTATCTAGTATTTCATGGGCAAATCAATTAACATTGATACTGTTATTTTCCAGTATATTGGTATTATGCAAAGTAGGTTTTCCATTTGACTGATTTACATGCATCTGATGTCTTTGCCCCTGATGTGGTCAGGTTGCTATGTCCTTGTTTAACAAGGCTTTTTTGCAGTGACAGGAAACCAGTAGCAAAACACATGGGTATTAAGCTCTACATCCTGAAGCAAAAGACTTACCTCTATTCTCTTGCAGCAAAGACTAGCTGCCTTTAGATAACCTAACTTAACAGGAAGAGGATGCAGAAAGACTGTAAGAAGCAGCTGTATCAGGCAAGAAAAAAAAAATGGTACAAACACAGAAAAAGGAGGCAATACCACATTAAGTACAAATTCTGACAGCATTCCAACAGCAGACAGAGATAGCTTGAGAGAAAACCAGAGTGTAGAAGGAAAAGAGGGGATATCAAGGACAATTCCTAGATTTCTGATCTCAGAAACAAAAGTTAAGAACTGAGTTAATAAATGTATACTGAAATCAGAAACTGGGAAAAGAAAAACTTTTTGCCAATAACTTCTTTCTAAATGAAGTCATGCCTGTACTTGGGAGGTAACAGAATCAAGACAGGCATGTAAGTAGGAGTTAGAAAACGCAGAATTGATAAAATGTACATAGAAACAATGGCTAAAGCAGATACTCATTATGCATTGTGACAGGGTAAAGATACATAAAAAACCTGACAAGAGGGGATTCTTAAAGATCTCTAGAGGTAGGGAGAGAAGGTTGTAGAGCTAGCCAACACTGAAAACTGAACAGGTAGAAAAGTGTCTTCAGTCAGTTCCCGGTTTCTTTCCCAACACAACAGGCAGAAATGCGAGAACGGAGTCTTAGATCGTGTCTATGTGAGTATCTGAATGGCAGGACTTTTTTTACACTGCAAGCATCTTTACAAGTAATTTGTATTCTTGCTTTGCACATTACTTAAGGAGAAACTTTTTATGAAAAATAATGTGTTCTGTTCATTTTGCTCTCAATCATCAAACCATTTGGATGTTTAATTAGTCATTTTCTTCACTAAGTTTCATTTTGAGTTCATTTTACTCAGAAATGAATCTGAAATGTCAACTTACACTGACTTCTAAAGCATCTTCATAAACCTCATATATAATTTTGACAGAACAGTGCATTTAAGTAAGACAAATTAAAGCTGAAGTTTTTATTTTTGGTGGGCAGATACCAAAATCTGACTATACCAGAGTACCAGCACATCACGCTAATAAAGGCAGAATTACATAAAAAGTCAGTGCCCATCACTGTAGAAATACACAGCACATTAGGTTGAATGCAGAATTCCAGTACAAAACTAAGACAAGACTTCTCTTCTTATTTGGACCCAGACCGTTTCACAACAAAATGAAACCCAGTTAAAACTTACCCCATCATTCTTGGAATTTGAATAAATTTTGAAAGTCACTGCAAGAGACCTCACTTTTGACTGCTGTTTAGCCATGCTCAAGCCCAAGCTGCTCTCACAAAAACCAACTCCTTCATATGCATTGGCCAAGAGCAGCATGGTCACCTGGATAACCTAGAGCCCACCTAGAAAGGCAGACTCCTGTACTTCAGTACAAGTCCAAAGTCTCATTATCCCTTTGCTATTCACAAAAGGATGAAAAACAATTAATGGCTTTGATATAAAAATATAAAGTGCAGAAAACAGTAATGATTTTGATAAATATGGTTTGCAAAATTGCCATGAAGGCAAATGAATTCTCATTATTTCATTTACCTCTCAGATACCTTCAGTGAAGCTCTAGCAAGACTCCATAACAGATCAATTAGAAACAATTAACAACAAGGATGCACAGCAGCATATTTGCAATGGAACTATTAAAGTATTTCCCAAGTTAAAAAATGGCAACTCTTTTGCCAACAATAGCAATTCTTACTCAAGAAACCACTGGAAGCACGGGAAAAGATGAACCTTAATAAAATACTGAAGGATAAAATATCCTAATAAGATAAACAAAAATGATTAAAAAGACAGGCTTGAAGCCTTTGAAAATAGAGCTCTGAGAACCTACCAAAGGACTATGAACTAAAATCTCCAAACTGACCTACTAAAAAATAAAACCCTTTAAAAGAAAGGATACCGGATGAAAAAAATCAACAATTACATTTTAAAGAATAAATTACTTTTCTAAAAGAAAAATTGTGGCAAGCAGTCTACAAATAAAAGACTATTAATCATAGGACACAATAAGGAAATTCAGGAGACCCAGGCTCTCATCATTATTTTATATTAAAGCATATTGTATAGCTAATAAACAGCATAAAAGGAAAATAATGTTATTAAAATGTATGAAAAGATGCATTAACCACAGAAGGGGAACAACGGTATTTTGAAATGTTAAAAAGCAATAATGCTGCACTTAGTTGCAGGCAAATCCTAGCTTCAATATCCACTGTTTCCAGAAAACTTGAGAAAAATTAGACTTGACGACATGTGCTGTTGCACTGCCATCCTGTGGCACGGTACCTGCAGCTTTCTGTGAACATAACACCATAACCTGCTCTCAAAAAGACAAGAGAGCATTCTTGTTCTGAAGACATGAAAACATCTATAGGTATTTAGCTCTACCTCAGGAGATGTTGCTGAAAAAACACGAACCCTACTGAAATCACAATCAACATTTCTCTTCTGAGGGGTCATGACCTCATTGTCTGGAAAGACAATTTGAACCTATGGCTCCTGAAATCTAGTTTTCTGGCAGTTAAACAAAATGAGTTTGTCTACTATGTTGATCATATTGGTACATAATCTGAGATATGAGGGACTGCTGATGTGATCCTCCTATTAATGTCAGCCCATGTAGAATGAAAAATAAAATTACTCATTAAAAATTTAAGAATCTTACATTTCCTATTAACACCAGACCCTAGGATTGTGCTGCTTCACAGTTCTAGCCTTGCTCCAAGTCTCTGCATTAATATGGCAACTAGAGGCTTCAGTTTCTTAAAACATTTCAAAGTAAGTCCTACACTGGAAACATCTTCAAACAGAGAAAAAAAAAAAAAAAAAAGTAGATTTGTTTAGATGTTTTGCTGAATTTTAATACAAGAATTTTTTGATCTTGGCCTACAAGTAAAAGCTGTAGTAAACTGTGAAATAAGTCTTCTGCATTGCAGAATTTCAGCTTTGGGGAAACTGTCACCAACAATAAGGTAACAAACCAAAGAAAAAAATTCCATGGCAATAATTGTTTCTCTACTCAGGAAAATGCTTCTATTTAAGAGAGTAACTATGGCTCAATAAAGTCAAAGAGGATAAAGGACATTCTTAAACATATGCAAATTTCTCTTCTGAGAAAGGACTGAGTACATTAGATGCTTCTGTATCCCCCTGAACTGAAGGCACGAACTTCAGGAATAGAGGGTGAGTCAAGGATTGAACTAACATGGAAATCTTTTCATTTCAAAGAGTTGAAGCTCTCTGAGAAAAGGCCACGGAAATGCCAAACAGGCATGTACAGGCACCTGTACTGCCAGTATCTGCATATTTAGGGCACACTAGCTTTCCAAAATAGTTAGACCTTACGACTTGCTTTCAAAGCACTAGAAACGTGGCTGCAAGATACAACAATGTCAGGATGCAGAGCATCTTGCACAACTGGTCTCTAAGTTTATTAAAGAAGATGGTGATTGACATTAAAGTCACTTTTGTGACATTTCTTTTTTTCTTATCAGTATCATTAGAATTCTTCTATGAGATACCCCACAAATTACTCAAGCTTCAACTTACGTCAAAAAATCAGATCATTTGCTCAGAATACCAAATAACAGAAACAGAATTCTATTTGACTCTCAATAGGAAATAACCCACTGATCAGTTAAACGCTGAACTTCTGCCAAAACATCACTGTATCTTTACTACTAAGCTACCGTCCCGAATGAATTTCCCAACCCCAAATCCTGTTTCTATTTTTTACACTCAAGTGACACCTACAGGCTGTCCCCTACATACTACAGATTTTACCCTTCTGTTGAAAGTTCGCCTCTTGACAAGAACCGTGGTCTGTTCTCCATCATTTTGGAATTCCTGTGAGATTTTCAGAATACATCTGATGTCTACAAACCTTCTCCCTGCACACTGCAATATGTCATCATTGTACATGTCCCTTTCTAGTTCTCACGCGCAGCAAATCTAAGGTAAGCAATGAGAAGCCTTCTAGATACAACCCTTGCAACTGAAAATCAGGGGAACACTGTGAGCACGTGCTTTTCGAGCCACTGAAAATACCCCAGCCATCCATCTAACTGTTCTATCTTTTTCAAAAGTCGTGTTTTCCTCCTTCCAGCAAACAGGATTTGCACACTTGTGTATGCTTTTGGGCAGGATGTGTTGTGTTTGGAATATGTTATCTGTTCTTTGGTCTGTTCCACAGGCCATCCAAGCACAGACAAAACTCATCCTATAATCTTTGGGGCTGTCAAAGTTCCCAGGCTGTGTTTCTTAGATGCTGCTGCTGACTTCCACTGCCTTTGCAATAATGAGTGAAGTCTAAAATCTTTAAAAAAAAAAAATTCACTGCCAGAAAACAGAACAAAGGATATTCGTAACATAGATGTTGGAGTACATATTGCAACACTTCTAGCTGTAATGAAAGTGTGATTAGAAATCTTAACAACTGCTTAATATCAGCAGAACATATTAAGCACTACACAAACTACATAGGAAGAACTGTAAGACATAGGACCTCATAGGAAGAAACAGGGAAAAAAGTCTTTAGATCAGCACATCGATCTTGGCTTACAGTAGCTTTGTATCTGGAATATTCTTAATTCCAGAATAGTGATTTTTAACTATCCCAGGCCAAAAGTTCCAAATTTAACACAGACTTATATTCTTGTTTTTTATCACAGAATCTATTCTTTATGACTAAGAGTTGCAGTGTTCCCTTCTGCCCATTCCCCCTCAAAATCGAACCAAACATTCGATTTTTGGTTGTCAGCTGAAGAGGCAAGATGGAATTCTCTTCTGACATGGAAAATGGCCCTGACCATTACTTGCTTATAGAATTCAGATGGCAAAAATACCTTGGGTCTTTCAGGGGTGTAACGGCCACAGCATGCTGTAAGATGTTCTCATTAAACACGTATTCCTGGAAACGTGACACAAGTTTGTTCTAGTAATAGGAAAACTTGTTGATGCCTAGAGCCAGGTTTATTTAGAAGGCCATTACTGCTGCTGACAGGTCAAATCTTAAACAGCATCAAATCTGCTTTCTATGTCAATGATTAAAAATGACTGGGTTTGAATTAACCACAACTGAGCCTACCAGCTGCCATTCACTCTGCCAGGCTCAGCCTTCATCCAGGCCCTGAGGGACCTGCATGATCTTATTTTTTAACAGATTTGGAAAGTAAGATCTTTCTTCAGTCTTGCTGTCAGAGAGCTACCTGACAATAGCCCCAACACCTACGCTTCTAAGAGTTACAACCCTACATGCTCTGGGATTTTACAGGGTGGGCACCTAGTCCCAAGATCCCCAGAAGATTCTCATTGAACCCCAATCCAAACCCTCACAGGAAGTATAATTTCAAGACTTATAGGACTCTTCAGAATTTACCATAAAAGATTAATCACTTTTCATTTCAACTGCCTCATCTTCCACAAGCCTGTTGGTTTGCCATATTCAGCAATATATTCTACAGTTTCTGCTGTCCAAACTATTAGAACTTTAATCATAACCTAAAATCGTAAAGTAAAACAGCAAAGGGAACTGCCTCTTCCATTTAATTAGCTGTGAGTCTGCCCCAGAAAGCCTTCTTCCTAAATTACTGGCACACAAGGTCCAGCAATACCATTACAGTCCCTTCCATCCTCTACCATACACTAACCACAACATCAACAAGAACGAGCGACTCTCGGCTTCCAAAAATCCTGCCACAAATCCCCCTTGCTTCAGTTGTTATGTTATCTGCACTAGTCTCTGAGGTCACAGGACTACCGCTTCAGCCCTTACTCTGGAAAAGCCGAAGTCTAATTCCAGGCTCATCTGTAAGCAAGCAATTCTATTGTACGGTAGATATCCTACTATACGCCCTCAAATCCAGGCCTCTCCCTAGCAGTGTGGCCGCGGCATATTCTTTTATGTCTTTTCTTCTTAATATGATAATAACTCTGTTAGAGGACTAAACATGCCGGTCCATGAAACTGTCCCCTAGAGACAGACATACCAAACAGCCAGGATGCTGACTTCATTGAGATCACCCTGCAGACTGTGCTAAACATCCGTGCATGTGCACAACGTGCGGGCTCGTCTTTACGGCGGAGGGCGGCGCTTGCGCAGCATTACACCAGGTAATTCTGAAACTGTGCAAGGGAGCTCTCATCTGTGCAAGATGGTATATGGAAAGCCGTTGGGAGTCTGTCTTCACCAGTCACTGTCCTGTAATGGGCTCCTGAGAAAATTTCTAGTTTTCAGTACAATTTGTCAGAGCATGGCTGACCTGCTCAGTATTCATCGATTAGTTTCTTGACCGTACTAAAGTTGTTAGGATTGGTATCAACAGTTAGAAAGGAAGGTATTGAAGAAGTAGCTTTTATGCTGCATGCTGAACAACTTGTGGAGGTAACATAAGGCCAGAGAGAACACAATAATCATAAACCAGTATCCTCTTGGGGAACCATTTTGCCATTTTCTCTAAATTGCAAGTTGGAGCTAGAATTTGGATTAGAGTCAACAGCGTAAAAAAAAAAAAAAAAAAAAAAAAAAGTATCTATGTTTTTGGGTTTTCTTTTCCCTGAATCCTGCTAAGCTACAGGCATACAGTATGCTATAATCACGAATGGTGCCCCTGCTAAGTCTGAATCCATTACAGGTGTCTTACCTATACTGAAAATTTGGATAAAGCTTCAGTCCTTTGCTGCAACTTGCTGGGACCACAACACTAAAATAAAGGTGGCCTTTGACTAGGATGTCTGCCTTATGACTAGTCCTGAGACCATTTTGAGAGTCTTGGCTACTGTCAAAGCTAAGCACTTTGACCTTGCTGCTGGGGAAAGTTATGGAGTCCTCAAATTGCCCCAGGGGAGGTTTAGATTGGATATTAGGAAACATTTCTTGGTTGAAAGGGCTGTCAGGTACTGGCACAGGCTGCCCAGGGAGGCGGTGGAGTCCCCACCCCTGGAGGCATTTAAGAGACAGGTAGACACGGAGCTTAGGGATGTGGTTTAGTGGTGGAGTTGACAGTGTTAGGTATACAGTCGGACTCAATGATCTTAAAGGTCTCTTCCAACCTAAATGATTCTATGACTAGAACTGTCATACAATTGTTAATCATAAACATGACAAGGCCATTATTTAATTGAGTTTTGGGTACTACCAAGGACAGAAATATGCAAGAATCGAGATATAGTAAGGATAGAAAGCAGCAAAAGAAACACTGAAGAGCTTTTTTTCATTTAATTGTGTTATGAAGGGCAATCCAGGACACCTGCCTTATGAAAAAAGAAATACCCCTACTTACCAGTTGAGTGAGTGCAAACATTTGAGAAAGCAGAGGGCTGCTAAGTGCCAGAGAGAGAGAATAGCATGTCATTAATACTACTTGAGAAACAAGGAAACAAGTTTTCCAAATGCATTTTCTTCTGGCAGTTGATGTCACTCTTGACAAAATTTGAGGAACACTACACTTCAGAACCATGAATGTCACGATCATGGTATCACAAACATTTTTCACCTCTAGGTTGTACAAACAGTACATGATCAGCTGAAGGCTAGTTTTACCCAACTTTGCTTCTGAAAAGGTATGGCCACATTCACCCAAACCCTGCATAAACTTCTTGAGCCTTCTAGTGTTTGAAGGAACTTTGACATCTACAATTTTTATTTATTAATTTTTACACAGAAGAAACAAATAGTTCTTCCCTGACAGTACTGGTGAGTTATTATTCCTAAAGAAAAAAAACAGAACAAAACCACTGCCTAAACTGGCTGCTAAATTATACGGGAAATAAGTGGGTTTGGAGCATCTGCATAGCTTCAAGACATGCTGCCATTTGCAAAAAGCTGATGTCTATTCCAAACATTTGACAGACACCATCATTACTCTGAGATCATTACATAGAAACTTTAATCTACTGCAAGGAACTTCATTAGTCTGAACTCGAGAGGTATTCTGTACTTTTGACAAGTTTTTTAAATGGATAAAGCACCCCTGAAGAACTCCCATTTCTAAAGCTTTTCAGTGCCTTTTTTTTTTTTTTCTAAATTCCAATGTCGTGTTTTCAGTAAGTTTTTTGTCACCAGTTCATCATCCATAAGAAGCAACACTACCATCAGCTGCGGAACACGGGAGGAGGCACTACCAAGCTAACTAACGAGATGCTTCTCTTTTGTAAAACGATCACCCTGGTCTAAAGACGACATCATTCCACCTGCACCGCTTCTAGATCAGGCGGCCTCTCCCGTTTTCCACGGGTATTCCCTTTCTGCGCCAGCAGACCCTCTGCGGGGACAGTGACTCCGAGTTTTTTCTTGGGCTCCCCC
>KL280332.1:0-21774 GCA_000699545.1 Podiceps cristatus | reverse complement strand
GGCAGCAGCTGCTGCTAACGCCTGGCAGAGGAACGCACCTCGACCTGCAAAGGAGCCGCAATGGGTCAGGTTGCAGGTGCAGGGTGGGTAGATGAAGGGTAGGAGAGGCAATGTCTGGTGAAGGAAGTGAGGGTCTCGAGGGTAGGAGAGGCAATGTCTGGTGAAGGAAGGAAGTGAGGGTCTCAGGAGTGAGGGGGGGTTGGAAGGGGGAGCATATGAGTGGAAGGGGCTACTGGGTTGTAGATGGAGAAAGTACCTTTTGTGGGATGAGCATTGCAAGGATGAGGGGCACAGGAAGCTGGGGGAACTGGGGTGGAAGCTGAGAGCTGCTTTCACGAAAGGTGCAGCCAGCACCCAGCCTGGTAGCTCCTGCCACGATGGCTGCTGCCGGGAGGGAGAATGAGCAAGCTGGGTTTGAGAAGCCCTGTGCCAGAGTGAGAGGGCAGGCAGGCAGAGAAGCTTGATTCCTTTTTCTCTGGCAAACACCCGGGGTGGAGCCAGCTGTGCCAGGATATGGCAATGAGTTTCAACCCACTGCCAGCCTGGGACAGCTTAAAGCAACAAGACGCAAACGGCAAACCACATTGCTTTGATTAACAAGAAAAATCAGAGTAATCGTCAGGAGGCAGATTGTCTTCGGAGGCTGTTCTGGTGGTGTCACCCTGCCAGCATCCCTGGCCCGGGTCCCAGTGGAAGAGCTGTGGGGCGGCTGCTGGGTTCCAGCACTACCGGGGAGGGAGCCGTGGCCAGGACGGCCACGTCGTGGGCCTTGTTTCCAGCAAGCTGGCGTGGGGAGAGGAGTCTTGCAACCCGAGCTATGTCCCTGCGGACACCTGCCAAGGCCGGCTGTGGTTGTAGCGGTGCCGTAAGTCTCAGCCCAGGAGGCAAGAGCCAAGTTTGGTGTCGGTGGGCACGGCCTGGAGCTTGCTGCTGGCAGTCCTGCCTGGCCGTGGGTAAGGAGAGGCAGAGTACTGCCATCTATTGCCAGGCACCTGGATTACAGACCTTGGTGCGTGGTGGTTCAAAGCCGTGTCTAGCTCGTTTTGGGTTTTTTTCTGGTCTTTGGGTCGGTGAAGGGATGAGCATGTTGTCTGAAGCCCTTTGAACAGATCAGCACTGAGGTGCTTACAGTGCATTTTAGGTGTGTGATTGCTCTAGCCTCGGAGAATTTGGGTTTTCTTTGTGCTTTTTGCAAAACGAGTTATTCTTCCTTTCCTGCCCTAAGTTGTGTGAGATTGCTTTGTGCAGCGAAGCACTCGTGTTGCTCCATCCCACCCAGCAGCGCCTAGATCGCTTATGCCAGCCCTCCACCAGAAGGCAGCTAAGGAGAGGTAGATGCAGCAGAAGGGGCAGAGTGTCTTTCATAGCTCAGGAGTGATATGTGAAAGGAGGATGAAGGAGCAGAGAGGGGATAGCAGGCTATCTCCATGGGGTGAGCAGGTCTAGGACATGGTGTGCATTTCTGGGCTAAGACTGGTGTGTCTGAATACTGTATTTTTATTTTACAGGATAACCAGCAAGATAGGAACATTTGCAGAGAGTAGGAAAGGTGTTTGTTGCTATGCAAGCTTGGAGGCAATCCTGCAGTGGTTTGAGAAGACCTCCTTGGGCTGAATGAACTCCAACCAGTGAAGTAGTCCAGCAGACAAAATATTTTGAAGACCAGGCCCAGGCCATTCAGAAAATGATATGGCTGTCACTGTCAGCTGTTCAGTAAGGACAGCAACGCACTGTGAAATCATGGTTTAAAAGAAAAGGGGGGAAAACAAAACAAAACACCCAAACAGGAAAATTAGGATAAAGAAGCAACAGGAGAAAAAATGTGCTCAGCATAATGTTTACATAATATGTATCAATAATGCTTTTTCCTCGGGCAAATTCCACTCCTTTTTGATCACCTACTTTCAAAAGTATATGATGGAGGTACAAAGATACCACCAATCAGCAGATGTAAAGAATAATAATTAGATGGGAGGGTAAAAAAGCTGTGAATTAGAGAGAAGAGTCACAACAGATGTGATTGATGCAACCCACTGATGATGTTCAATATTCTGACTCTGATACAAAACTGTTGATGAAGCCAGTTGGTTAGCCTGAACCCAATACTTGACTTCCAGGTGGAACATGTTAGAAAAAATGAGTCACACAGGAAATTAATGACAAAGCAGGGAATTAAACCAGGGTCTCTGAAGTCTGAACTGTCTTCTCTTTTAAAAGTCTAAGAAAAAAGAGGCATTAAACTGATAAAAGGAAATGTTGGTTTTATTGAAAACGTGATTAATCTGTGAAAATGTTCCCTGATAGGTATCACCAGTTTGGGAATGCAGTGGGACTCAAAAGGGGGAGCAGGGGGAAGAAAGAGAAGAAGAAGAAAAAAAAATATTTGACATTCACATGAACAACAAGAATATTTGTGATGACTTGTATGTGCTAGGAGAAGACTGTAAAGCATATAAATTGTGCTGCAGGGCATAAGTCAACTGCTGGCTGTCAGGGACCAGGAAGAAATTTTCTCTGTGAGAAGGTTACTGTATAATTATCTATGACAGCGTTCCTTCCTTTGAATTGTTTAATCTTGACCAGTGGAGGCAAGATAATGGGTCATGTACTTTTGTGAAGTTTTTTTGTGACAGGGGCATTATCTGGTACCTGATGGTGATTTCTTCTGCCTCTTTGGTATCGCACCTTTCTCCATGTTTATGTTCACCGCCGCCTTAAATGTCTCAAGAGAAGACATTTCTGGTCCCTACCCTCCATGGAAAAACGTTTGAAGGCAGTGGTCCTTGACAGGAGCGAATTATTCTTGCCGTTTGTGCTAGACCTTTTCTTGCTCATATTCGCTCCAGTTCTCCTAGGTGATATTCTGGGAATAACCTCAAGGAAACCCTCTTGCTGGGACTGTAGCCCTGGCTCTTGTCTGCTCCTGGTTAATGTCCAAGCTGGCCCACCTATTGCAGTCATGTCTCTCTTGTTCTGTAATCTGTGCCTTACCACTTTGGTGCTCTTCAGTCCAGTCTAGAAGTTAAAAGTGTGGGGTTTGTTTTTGTTTTGTTTTTAAAGCTGTGTTGCTGCTGTTCTGGGTAACTTGATGTATTTTGTGTCTCTTGCTTTGTATCTTACAGGAAGAGCCAAGGAGCAAATCCAAGATCTGTGCCAATGTTTTCTGCGGAGCTGGGCGGGAGTGTGCAGTGACAGAGAAGGGAGAGCCAACCTGCCTCTGCATTGAGGTACGGGGGCAGCACAGGCTCCGTGTCTGGGATGGGGCTCACCACCATCACCCCCAGCCAGGTTTCGGTCACTGGAAGGACCCCACAATGGGATGAGGCTACGGCTCTTCTGGAGCAGCTGCAGATTCACAGTGGCTCTTCGAACGGCGGGGCCTCTGCCAGTGTGGTGTGGGGGAAGAGCCCTGCAGTGTAGATGATGTCTGGGGCTTGCTGCTGTGCTACTCACACAACTGCCTTGGGTCTTAACAGGGGACTTGGCTGGCGGTCTTTTGTTGGGAAAGCCCAGTAGGGTACTGGTATGCAGCTGGCTTTGGAGGGCACTATAAGGAGTGGTCTGTGAGCTCCAAGACAGCCTGCCCTCACTTGAGGAGGTTACAAGCACCCTACTAAAAATCAGCTTTTGTAAAATGGAACTAATTGTGGTAGAGCGCTGTGAGGCGGAATAGCTGTGTCCAGCGGGGAGCCGGAGATGATTAGAAAAGCCTTTCCCAGCTGTAAAGACACAATGTCTCCCTACTCCGCTCTCCCCCATGCTTTCAAACCATTCCTGCCTCGCTCCTGGGAATGGGTGTGAGGCTCTCTGTTCCCACATCCCTCAGAGCCTGCAGCACCGATGCAGCCAGCCTGGGCACTGGAGAGAGAAATGTCCTGTGAGAACGAAGAGAGTCTGTGGCTCTGGGTAGGCTTGGCCAGACTGAAAGGGACAGGAGAAAGAACCCCGCAGCCTGCACAGTGGCAGCGGTGAACTCTCCCTCTGCTGTAGGCTGTGCTGTTTGCTCCTGGCTGATGGCTTATTCTACGTTTGGTTGCAGAAAGGTGAAGCGCAGTCTACAGAGAGATGTAACAGAGCTGAGCAAGCAGAGGTGCACGGAAGAGACTCAGAAACACCTGCGGGCAGGCGTGCCTGTGGCATACAGAGCAGCAGTTGCAGGATTACACACAGCATTTATGCTGGGTGCTGATTTCTCTGCTGCGCTCTGCTTTCAGGAAGGCCCCTGTCGGGATGGTGGTGGTGATGGAGGCTGGGATAAAGGGAAGCCTTTGAACCCACACCCTCAGACTTCTCTGTGCAGGTTCTTCTGGGGTGGTGATGGGTGGGTTCAGCCAGCTTCAAACACTTTTTGGGCCAAGGGGGCTGTGCCAAGGGCTTCTGTTGAGCTGGGGTGTTGAGCATCAGGCTGGGACTCACCTGCTTCCCTCCAGCTGTCCCAAAAAGGCAGGTAAAATGCGGTCTTCTCTGACTCTCTCACAGCAATGCAAACCTCACAAGAGGCCTGTGTGCGGTAGCAATGGCAAGACGTACCTGAACCACTGTGAGTTGCACCGTGATGCCTGCCTCACTGGCTCCAAGATCCAGGTGGATTACGATGGCCACTGTAAAGGTAATGCTGTGCCAGGGAGTAATGAGGGCCGGCTACCCTCTAAGGGAGGGAGAGCTGGGAGCCAAGCATGATAACAAGGCAAGGCAGAGGTCTCACTGGCCGGGCCCCTGTCCCACAGCTGCTGAACAGGCAAGCCTGGGAACAGCTGCCAAGTTTAACCAAGAGTCCAGATCACCGGGCAAGTTTGTGGTGATGAAATAAGCCTGAAGTCAAGCCATGAAATCAAGTCTGAATTGGGTCTGGTGATGGTAACCAGGATCAGACACAGGCCTGTAATTGCCAGGCAAATCCATAGTGATGCAGTCCTTCACAGCCTGAGATGTAGGTGGGAAGACAGTCACCGGGTCAGGGCCTAGATCAACAGGATCTATGGCAAGTACAGGAATGGTTGCAACAGAGCTGGAGACAGGCATACCTACAACATAATCCCAGGCAAGGATTAGGGGACGAGGCGTCAGCTGAAATGGGCTCATGGGTCAGGAGTGTGGATGGAGGCCCTAGGTGAGGTTGGCAGGGCCCTTAAGGCCCTCATTAGTGCACTCAGGGCCCTGACACCTTGGCTGTGGTGGGATCTTGGAGCTTTTGTCTCCCTGGGTTGGTAGGAGAGGGGCACTCAGGAGAGCAGGGCAACTTCGTTCTCCTGCCTGCCTCTCTCTAAGCTTCTGGATTCAGCCAGGCAGGTCTCTCAGTCTACCTGCTGAGGAAAGGTCAGACTCTCAGGATAAACCCCCAAAGCCCATACTACCATTCAAGTTCATGAGGGACCTCAAGAATTTTAGAAGCAAGGATTTTGCCTCAATGTTGGGTCTGTTTAACTCATCCCCCCGACCTTGTGTCCCAGCCTTGTACACGCCTGTCTCTCCTGAATGAGAGGAGCCTCTGTGAAACAAACTGTTCCGAGAGTGAACAGGTGACAAGGGAGAAGTAACAGGCTCAAACTGCATACCTGTGCTGCTTGAGCGAAACCTCTGCCAGAATCTTGTGTGGCCTCTTGCTAAGAAGTCACTCAGAACCACGGGATCATGGAGGTAGGAAGGGAGCTCCTCTCCTGAGATCATCTAGTCCAACCTCCCTGCTCAAGCAAGGTCACCTAGAGCTGGTTGCCCAGGACTGCGTCCAGTCCAGGGCTGCGTGTATCTCCAAGGATGGAAACTCCACAACCTCTTTGTCCAACTTGTTCCAGTGTTCAAACAGTCTCACAGTAAAAAAGTGTTTCTTTCAGGCTGAGAGAGTTGGGCTTGTTCAGCCTGGAGAAGAGAAGGCTGCGGGGAGACCTGATTGCGGCCTGTCAGTACTTAAAGGGGGCCTATAGGAAAGAGGGGGAGAATCTTTTCAGTAGGGACAGTGGTGACAGGACAAGGGGTAATGGTTTTAAACCGAAACAGGGCAGGTTTAGGCTGGACGTAAGGAAGACATTCTTTACAATGAGGGTGGTGAAACACTGGAACGGGTTGCCCAGAGAGGTGGTGGAGGCCCCATCCCTGGAAACATTCAAGCCCAGGTTGGACGGGGCTCTGAGCAACCTGACCTGGGTAATGGTGTCCCTGCTCACTGCAGGGGGTTGGACTAGATGGGCTCTGGGGGTCCCTTCCAACCCAAAATGATTCTATGATTCTATACGTTCAGATGGAATTTCCTGTGTTTAAAGATGTGCCCATTGCCTCTTGCCCTGTCGCTGGACACTGCAGAGAAGAGTCTGGCTCAATCTTCTTCATTCCCTCCCATCAGATTCATAAGCATTGATGATATTGTCCCTGAGCTCTTCTTCAGGCTAAATGGTTCTCAGCCTCCTCTCGGGCGACACATGTTCCAGTCCCTTAATCATACATGTGGCCCTCGTGTTTCCAAAGGCTCTCAGCTTCCTCTGTGCTTGCCCAAGTGGCACCCAGGGTGGGAAGAGATTTGTAATGCTCTGTGTTGTGTCAGAAATAACCTCTTCTGTCTTTCCATTAACAGAGAAGAAGTCTGAGAATCCAGCTGCAAGTCCAGGTGAGAAGCCATCTCCTTGCGTGATTGGGGCCTATGTATGTATTTGAGAAGAGAGGTGAGGAGCAGGGTCTGCAGGGGGAGTTGATCAGCTGCGTGTAAAAGAGATACCTCTGCACTGGCTGTTGCAGTTTGAGTTGGTAAATCAGCTGAGATATGATTGTCTGGCTCTTTACTGCTGGGTAACCTTTCAGAGCTCGTACATCTCCTGGGCTCTTCACTGTGCTGGGATGTCTCAGGGGTTCCGAACAGGTACGAGGTGCAGTGAAATCCATGTTTCCTCTAGGGACACAAGCTGTGTTCCTCACCCAGGCGGAGGGAAGAGTCGCTCTTGCGTAGTCCATTGGGAATCTAAGACACAGTAACTGTGGAGCTGTTGTCCCCAACTCCAAGAGCACTCTTGAAAGGAGACTTTGCTTCAGGAGAGATTAACTGATGGGCGCAGGATCAGTGCTACGTAACGAATGGGGCATTGTCTGGGGAGTCAGGAGGTGTAGCTGAACCACCTCTCCCATCAGCCAACAGGTCTCTCTGATTCCTTGTGCCTGGCTTTTCCCCTTATGCATTGCCTTGTGTACTTAGATTATGGATTTTGGGGCCGCAGCCTGTGCTTCATCAGGGGACTCTTTTCCTATCCATGACCTTGAGGTGCTGGAGCTGTGAAATTGTCAACTGCAGCTTCCTAGGACAGATGAGCACAAACCCTCCTACAAACTTATGGGAAAGGACCATGTTCCGGGCACAGCCACCACCTCAAAGCAGTTTCAAGGAAGTTCAAAATTAAACATGCAGAAACTGTTCGTCTGGTTGTGATTGTAGTCACTGGATTCAGAAGGAGATCCTTAGTGTGTGTAAGCGACACAAATGCACACTGATTCCCCTTCTGGCTCCATTGACCTCTGGGCGGGTGTGACAGCTCACAGAAGCCAGAAGATCTAGGCTTTCAGTTTGCTTCTAAAGACGTAGTTCAGTGTTAGCACACCAGGTGGTATCGACCTAGGGAAACCTGTGACTGTGGAGAGCACTGCAAACAAGCCCAACTTGACCCCCTGTCATTTCCAATTGGAGTGGGCAAGTCAGGGCTTTGCAGAAATGAAATCTCCTGAGATAGCAGGCTCTAAAATTCAAGTCTTGGGGACAGCGGCTTGCTCAGTCTTGCTTTGCCCTTGTAGAGGATGGAGGTTTTGGTACTTGAGGGTCAATGGCTGAGTGCCTGTTCTGCACTCAGGCACCGGGGAAGCCTGAGGATGATGTCCAGGGTCAATCAGTTGCCTTCATCCCGCAGTCTGGAGACTCTTCAAGCCAAGATGAGTCAGCTCCCGTTGCTATTCCACAAGCTTTGGGGGCGGGAAGGCGGAAGGGCTTTAGCAGGGGTGTTGTTTTCTGGCCTTGCCACACGGTGTCACCCGCAGCCCATCCGCCGTTCAGCACATGGCCCCTCTGCTTTCATCTGTCCCTGGCGCATCTCCGAGGCCGGAGGGGTCTGCAGGCTGCCGTCCGGGCTGGCTGGGGTTTTGTTTCCAGTCGTCTCTCTATGGTCTCCCTGCCAGATTCATTTCTCTCACCCTTGCTTTTCCTTCCACTACACCTTCTCCCGTGACAGTCGTCTGCTACCAGTCAGACAGGGACGAGCTTCGTCGCCGTGTCATCCAGTGGCTGGAAGCAGAGATTATCCCAGACGGCTGGTTCTCCAAGGGCAGCAACTACAGCGAAGTCCTGGACAAGTATTTCAAGGCAAGTAGATCAGCGCCTGCCTCAGAGGCCAGAGAACATTTCTTGCCCTGTCACTGCAAAGCAGCTGCCAGGAAGTGCCCGTGCGTGATGGGCCTGTCACGCTCGGGCCAAAGAGGCATGTCCTACAGTGTGATGTGCTACAGGCTGCCTGCAGCACCTGCTGATGGAGCCACTGATGTGGCATGGGGACAGCCCAGACCTGGAGCATCCCTCTGCCCTGGGGAAAAGGAGGGCAGGCCAGGCGTACCTGTGGCTGGGGAGAGAAGAACTGAACTGGGGACAAAAGATAGCCAGAGGAGAAAAGGCAGGAGAAAGTGCTGGAAATGCAGGTAGAAGGAGCAGGAAACTGAGGCTTATCCTTTGTTCCAGACAGTCCTGAGGCCATGTTGAGATGGGAATAGGGGACACTTGGGAGCTTCAAGTGGAATATTTGCTTGCAAGGAGGATAGCCCAGGGTGGCCAGGAGCTGGCAGTTCCCTAGTGCTCTGCAGAGAGAGGAACCGCCCGTGAGTCTCAGGCCCTGCAATAATCCCATTCTTTTTCCCTCCTCCCTGTCGATCTGTCCCTCGGCCCATCCCCACCCCCTTTTGCAGCCAGCGGATCACAGCTTCTCCCGTGGTCCTGCCACACGCACTGCTGCATCCCTCCCCCCTTGCACTCGGCTCCTGATAAAGACTTCAAAGCATTCAGGATGGAGCTGGAGGAGCAGGTGGGGAAAGGGGGAGAGTGTTTAAATCATAAGCTGTTGACAGCAAGAGATTAATGGTGCCTGACAGGAGTTAGCGCTGCAAGCAGATTTGCCATGGCAGTGGCACCCCCTGGTGAGACAGAGGAGCTGGTCCCTGCGCTCCAGAGAGCGTCTTCGCCTTTGCAGCCCTTAATGCTGCTCTGTCTGTGGAAACCCACTTGTGGCCTGCTTCTGAGGGCACTCCGAGGGTACCTGCCAGCACCCAAAACCTGCCGTGTTCTGCAGAGGGGAACTGCGCAGTCCCTCCCCCTGCAAACGTGCCGTCCCCAGCCACCTTGGCAGAGAGCCTCCCCAGGCCAGGGGTTTGCTGAAACACACAAGCCAGCCAAAGGCTTGCTCCACCGCCACCACACAGTCCAGTCACCCCTGCCAGCCCCACGCCTGTCAGGGCCCTGGTTAAATCTCATGGCCTCAGCTCAAAGGCAGACAGCCTAATATTCTCTTTATTGTCCCCCTTTTTCTGGAGCACTGATCCCAGGCACAAGTGGGTGAAAGTTTCTATCACAAAGCCATACCTTTTCTCAACCAAAGGGGGGATTTCCTTCTCTGTCAAGTGGTAAGCCATCGTATCAACAACCCTTAAAGCTTTGAAGTACTTTTAAAGCAGAATTCAGAGCTTGGAGCAACTTGGACAAATCCAAGCAAAGCAAGCTAAACGGGTTCAAACACACATAAATTTGTTTCACCAATGAGGCTCCGCTGTCACTGAAGGAATTCTGCTGTGCCCAGCTGCGGGGCTCTGAACAGCAAAGCAAGCTAAACGGGTTCAAACACACACAAATTTGTTTCACCAATGAGGCTCCGCTGTTACTGAAGGAATTCTGCTGTGCCCAGCTGCATAGCTCTGAAAGCCTGCCCTGTGAATGGCCTGACTCCTGCCCTGCAGGTAATAAACACTGGAGACAAAGATGACAATGGAGCTTTTCCCTTTTCTCCTTGATGGGGAGCTGTGGATCACTGGGATGTGGGTTGTACATCAGGCAGGCCTTGACCTTGGAGAACGTTATTTCAAGAGGAGTGAGGCCAAGGGTGGGAATCTGCTCTGTTTTGGAGGGTTTCTGGAGGAACACATAAATGCAGACCATAGCATTGAATGGCAAGAAAAGTGGCTTAACTGGGTCTGTGTCATTAGGGGAACTGCGGCCATTTTCACAAGAAATAGCGGGATGAGAAGCCTCAAAGTCTAGTAGAAGTTGAAACATGTTAGTGGAGCAGTTATACTCAGGCTACGGCGTGCAGAGTAATTTTCCTAGCCCTACAGGTTTCTCCTGAACCACGTAGAGGTAACAACAGGCAGTGTCTCTTCCAGCATTCCTGGAAGCACCGCACAAGGAGGCGCAGTGACCTGCCCCGAGTCACACAGCAAAAATGAGCTGGCAGCAGTCTGTGTGCAGAATTCCTTTTCCCCTGACTGCACTGCAGCTGACCCTGAGCTTTGCTGAGGGCCCAGCACTGTGAGATGACATCTCCAAACAGGAAAGCAAAATGCAATTACTTCTTTGGGAGTACAGCCAGGATTTCATGGCTACAAATCCTGCTCTTCAGTGCTAGGAGTCCTGTCAGGACCTTAAGAAGTTCATGGTGAGGCATTGTGCTGTTGCATTAAACTGTTCCATCTTTGGGATCAGCAGAAAATTGCTTCCTGAGAGTTTTCCCTTTTGTCACTGTCGCAGTCCAGGCACAGCTTTGGATTTACATGTATTAGAAAGCTGACACCTCCTTGAATGCAACTGGTCTGCTTTAAGGCGGGAGGTTTATAAGAAGGCTAAGAACTGTCTGGAACAAAGAGAAGAAATGGGGTTAGAGCCATAAATCAAGCAGCGGGAGGTGAATTCGAGGCAGTGTAGCTTATCGGTGAGCACAAGGCTAGGATCATATCTCCCAGTTCTGATGATGCTATGGATAGGTTGCCGCTTTTCTCTGAGCCTCTGTTCTTTGTGCAAAATGGGGATGATGCAGCTTGTTTCACTAAAGCTTAAAAAAATGCTAAGTACGTGTGGAAGAGGGAGAAGGAAGAGGTACCCTGAACTGATACGTCGGACCCTCTCACATCTTCCTGTCTTCCCCTACAGAGCTTTGATGATGGCGATTCTCGCTTGGACTCCACTGAATTCTTGAAGTTTGTGGAGCAGAATGAGACTGCTGTCAACATCACCACCTACATGGACCAGGAGACCAACAAGCTGCTCAGGTGGGCAATGGACAGGATGCCAGAAGGAGGGACAGGGGGCCAGGTGTGGCAAAAGGGGGCACGAAAATCCACTCATGGAAAATATCAGTTAGGGCTGGCACTAACAAAGATAACTGTGCATGAAGTGGCTTTACACTTAATAGGTATGAGTATCACCAAAAGGTGTAGTCCCCTACCTTTCATGTTAGGCATGTATTCCAACCCTGTTTTGCCTTAAATCTAGTAGGTGTGCAGCCAGAGGGTGAGTTGCGGGACAAAAAAAAAAAAAAAGTCATCTTTTTTATTATTGTTTCCTCATAAATTAGCTTTCCAGTGGACCTTACTCACCTTTGCCTGATAACTAAATCCAGTGCAAGGAAGACGGTGGGAAAACACAGCACGTGGGCAGCCTGCAGTTAGAGCTGGTGCAAGCATCACGCGGAAATGTAGTTTGAGAGGTTTCCCTTTTCCTGTGTGTGTGCCACCGTCTGCGAGACCACGAGGAGAACAGGCTGCTTGTGGTTAGGCTGTGCTTGCATCTCTACTCGTGTGACAGCATGTAGATGTCAACAGGGTCCTGTTCCCGCTGTTCTGAATATCCCCCTCGCTTCCCAGCCCTTTGCCAGACAGGGAGTATTACGTGACTGATTTTCTCTTGTCTGTATCCAGTGAGGTTTCCTTACAGAAGCCACTTTTGCCAGGCGTGTCAGAGCCTTCCTAGTTATTACTGGTTTTACTCATCTGTACTCTGAAGCCAGTAGAGCAGGGACCAGCCTAGTACAGCCCTGTGCAGAACATGCCTCTGTGTTTCCTTTCAGGGGACTCTGCGTAGATGCCCTCATTGAGCTCTCAGATGAAAATGCTGACTGGAAGCTCAGCTTCAATGAGTTTCTCAAGTGCCTCAGCCCATCCTTCAACCCACCAGAGAAAAGTAGGAACTCCTTACTTGTATTGGGGAACCTGGGGGGTCTGGGAAGGGAGGAAAGAAGAGAGACCAGCTTGGGGCCAGACATCGGATGCTGTAACTCCACTCCCAGAGATAATGTTGATATATGCCTGCCTCTCATCTGACGGCACTCCTTGTCCCTGCACTGTCAAAAGTACTGCTTTTTCTGTCCCAGAGCTCCCACAGCTCTTGTGATGAAAAAGGTTTGGATTTTAGAAGTGAGGCCATAGGTCAAAGGGATATATTATGCTTGGAAGGTCAAGGCATGTATTTAACAGTGCAGAGATAAATCACGTGAGGAGTTCACGTCTGGATAACTTAGGAAAGTCAGACCAGACCAAAGTCCTGCTACACTCTGCCTTTCACACAGAGACCCTCCCTGATGAACATCTCAAAGGTCACTATCCTTCCAAATCCTGCTTAGCGCTACAGTTCATGTGAGAGCAGCATAGCGCTCTGCTGACGAGGCGTGCCTAGCCATTCATCTGACTGTCTCCTCGGGGGGTGCTGGTCCAAAGGTGCCAGATTTACATCCCACTGCAGTGGCACTGAGGAGCAGAGAGAGGCTTATGCTTCCCAGGGAATATTAAGCAGAACCCTCTGTTGCCTGTTTCAATGGGATGCTGCACCTCCCCCAGAAAACATCATCAGCTGATTTTCACTTAACACCATACAGGCCCTTGAGTGCTTTGGGGGCCTCGACTTAAACTTACAATAGAGTAAGTTTACTTTTCACAATAGCTGTGAAAAGACAGATGAGGTGAAATTAGGTTTTGTTGGTTGTGTTGGTTTGTTTTTTTTTTCCTTCCTTCCTTTCTCAAGGCAACAGTAAATACACAAATCACTTCCCCAGCTTTTCCCCACCTGGAACAGGGATTGTTTCAGAGTGACCAAAACTTTGACTTTGTATGTATACGTATAACAGATTAGGAAATTCAGACAAATCCAATATTGAGATTTAATTTGGAATTGAGAAAGTGAAATGTATTCTTTTGAGGAAGCAAAATGAAATTCATTTCAGCATAAATATTTGGGTCATTATGAAACTTTTGGTGGTTAGGGGAAGGAAGGCCTCCTCCAAAACCTTGTACCTCAAGCCATCTCCAGAGCATGTCGTCTTTAGCCTGCTCGCACAACCACTGCCCTTGTTTTGTGCCTCTCTAGAGTGTGCCCTGGAAGATGAAACCTATGAGGACGGAGCAGAGACCCAGGTGGAGTGCAACCGCTGCGTCTGTGCCTGTGGGAACTGGGTGTGCACTGCCATGACATGCGAGGGTCCGTATGCTCTCCAGACGATTATTGTATTTGGTTTTGTACAAAAGGGATTTTTGCTTTCTGTCTTTGAGGGCACCGGCTATCCACATTTCTCCTCTCTCCAGCTTTTCCTCAGCTTCTCTGTGGGCGGCTTCTGCATCACCCGCCTGTGCTGCATGTTGGCCAAACCCAAGCTGGTTCTCTTCTAGAGGTCAGAAAGTGTTTGTGTTTTGGGGGCAAGGCTGCTGGGGTTTGTAGTTTGGATTTGCTGTCCTGAAATTCCAGCACCAAATCTTCCAGACCAGAGCTACTCTGCATCCAGCTGGCTTGGGGCATGCACAGACCCAATGGACTGCAACCATACGTGTAGGCGTGAGCAGGTCAGCTTTCCTGTACATCTGTCAGTATCCTCGCTGTATCTGTGTTTACGGTATCTGTACAACAGGAGTGAGGCTCCTGCCTTGCCCCAGAGAGGAGATTGAAGATTTCATCCAGTAATACCAAGAAGGCACTTCAGCTTCTTGCCGTAAAAAACGTAGAAGAAGAAAATAATGGTGATGGTGATGAAGAGAGGTTGTTGGTCTGTCTGTTCTTCCTCTGGAAGACCCTTTTCAAACTTTCACAGCTGTGTTATAATTGTGAGAAGTCTTGGTAGGGTTGTGAACAACAGGCCTTCTGTGCAACCTGCTGTAGGCGCACCTGCTCTAGCAGGGGGCTTGGACTAGATGATCCGCAGAGGTCCCTTCCGACCCCCGCCATTCTGTGATTTTGCTTCTGTGATTTTGCTTCTCACGGATGGTCCAAGGCCAGTGGAAAGCCAGCTTTCCTCTGCCTTGGGAAATGTACAGGTCCTTTTCAAGGAGCCACATCCAACCTCCCAGCACCGTGCTGCATTTTTCTGGCCTTCTTCCCTAGAAACCAGGCCTTTGCGTGAGCTTTGTTTTCATGCTGTGCGGGAGCTGTCAGCAGTACGTTAGTTCAGATCTATAGCCAATAGCTTGGGCAGAGTAGGAAGGAGGGGAACAGCCACAGGTACATACAGAGTTTCTTACACGTTTATCTGGCCTTCCGCAGCAGAGGCTTTGGGATCACCTCTGCCCAGACTGGGCAGCAGGACCTCACCTCAGGAAAGGTAACTCTAATACTGATAGAGCTGACAGAGGAGCTGTGGGTCGGTGTCAGAGGTTAAGCAACTGGATGAGAGACTTTTTGCTGCCTCCCAGAAACAACCTTCAAAGTTGCTACACAACACCCGGTCTTGTTCCCTGCTTTGTTCCCCACATCCTTGGCAGAAGCATGCAATGGGGCAACAATTCCTTGACTTTCTGCCTATGTCAGAGCAGCAGAGGGGTCAGAGGCTATTGTTAGAGGGATAACGAAACCAAAGAATCAGATCAGATACATCAGCAAGATGCACCTCCACTGAGCGAAATTATCTCTTTATTAGGCATCAGTTGTTGTACTTGGATAGCCCATTAATTCCCTAGAAGATGCCGGGATACTTGAACTAATTATAGGTGCTGCTTTTAAATAATATGCAGCCTCTTCCTTGTGGTCTTTTTTTTTAAATCATGTGGGAGGGGGAGACAGGGACAGCCTGGATACCCAGGTTCTGAAGTCCCAGGCAGGCACAAGGCGCATTCTCCTTCCGAGGAGCCAGCCCATACCTGCTTCTAGCCAAGCTTTAGGGAGGCTTGGCTGGAGGCAGGTATATATATACCTTGAGGAATGCTGTGGCCAACCTGCCTCTTTACGTTCTGCGTGATTCAGCCTCTGAAATCTGCATCCCCCATTTGTGCTAACACTGAACTCTGTTTCTGTTTGCAGGGAAGAATGAGAAGGTGCCTGCTCAGAGGCAGCGACCCGATCAAGACTTGACTGAGGAGGAGCTGGCTAGATACGTTCAGGAACTGCAGAAGCATCAGGTTAGCATGAGGCTGGGGAGGTCTGCTTGCACCACATCTCTCCCGGCTGGAGGCCTTCCCTCTGCTTCTGCCACTTGGAGACTTCTGGTAGAAGCGGGGAGCACAGTAAAGGGGGACCTCCGTTGCCTGTGGGGACAAATTCAGGTGTGAGGCGTTGAGGTGCAAGCCAAGTGTTGGCACTGCTTGTGGAGGGACCAAGGGTTTCACAGCACTGCCATCTCTTTTGTGCTCCCTTTCTCTAGGAGACGGCCGAGAAGACCAAGAGAATGAGCACCAAGGAGATGTAAGGGGCCTCCACACCGGAGGAGCCCAGGAGGATGGGCCCAACCTGCCGCCCTGTCCTCCAGTGCTGATCTCAGTATGCACAAGTGTCTGCTACACTTGCCCAGTCACAGATATTTACATTGTATAGCGATGGGTTATTTGTTTCGTAATACACAGAGAATGGGGCCAGGGAAGGGGAGCAGAGCCCACCTGTTCAGGGAGCTTCATTGCTGGGGCCTTGGAAGGCTGGGGGGGACTTACAGCAGCCTCTGGGACCCTTTCCCGGAGCAGGCAGCTGCTCCCTCCAAGAGCTAACAGGGATTTCTTGTTCCCCTGGATCTGGGGAAAGGACGGAGGTCAGTGCTGGATAGAAAAGGGGGTCTTCAATCGAAACCATTGTCAGCACCGGCCTTGGCTGCAGAAATACAGGCCCGGCAGTTTGGTGGCTGAGCACGCGTGCGGCAGGGCATCCTTAGCCAAGGACCTCGCCCTGCTTACCCTCCCCTTCGGTTCGAGCTCCTCAAAGCTGGTCAGCCCGGTGTGACACCTGGAAGCCGTGGTGCCGTGCTGCTGGCATGAGTCCAGCACATTCCTCCTTGCTTTCCACCGGACTGTCCCCAGCAGCTCCTCCAGTACATTGTGGGCTCCAACACAACATGGTTCCTTTTGACCTCATCTCACTCTTACTCTCCCTGCCCCCTCCTTAGAGGTGCTATTAGCACATTCACATGCTCACTCCCCCTTTTGTTTGTTTTTTTTTTTTTTTTTTTTTTTATTACTTTATTTCCTATGGTAGTAATTCAGCTTTTGTATGTTTCGTAGCTCTAGATCTTTCAAGAAAACCCAGGCTGTGGGTTTTTGTTATTGACAGTGCTGTATGGCCATGCACAGTTTGTTTCGCACTGTGCTCAGCCACCGCAAACACCACAAGCAACTTGAGCCCTGCACTACAGGGTATTTCTCAGCTGGGGATAGCAATGTCCTCATGGGAAGAAGAGACAGGGCTGGATGTAATTAGTTTCACCAGGCAGGGGTTGACACTGCAGCTCTCTCTAGCTCTTGCTCCCTTAACTAGCATTGGCCATGTGCTCAAAGTCCGTGCTCATGCCTCTCTGAATTGCCCAGAGGGAACCGCCAAGTAGTCTAGAGGCAGGAGGACCAGACAATCCCATTAGTAGGTTATTTTGCTTAACTACGTTGAAGTCTGGGCCGTTAGCCATCATCTTGGGCTTTCCATCTCCCTCTGGGGTGAGGCAGCAGCATCATTCTTTGATTCCAGGTCTGGGTTTGGAGTTGGGGCTGGAAGCCTCATCGCTGATGCATTTCACCGTGTCTCTGATCAGACCATCTTTGACTGCCCTCACATCCCTTCCCGGGTCATTTTCGTCCGACCCGTTTCTCAGAGCGTTGGTCCTAGATACAAACGAAGTGCTGTTTTGTTGACAATCACCTCTGTAGCCTCAAGCCCAGCTGATTTTCTCGTGCAGTTGTCAAGCGTACTTCATGCACTCACACACCCAAACATCCTGTTTCCACCTTCCCCTCACACCCCTGCTGTGCATCCCGGGCAGTTGCACATACCCTGAGTCGCGATGACTGCTTGTGACTTCCATCTTCCTGTTTGTGAGCAACTTCAGCAGCTGTTGCCAAGTGTCTTGCAGTCCTTTGTGCTTACTCAAGCGAAACTCCACTTGCATCTGCAAAAGCATGTTCTGCTTGAGTGAAGATCAGCAGGACTTCTGTCCCAACCTTCCCCTTCTTGCACAGTGCTTTCCTTGGAGAGGAAGAATGAGCTGGTACCCAGCAAGTGTAGGAGGAGAAGAAAGCTTGGTCCCTCCTGTGGTCTTGCCCATGAGCCGGGTTCGTTAAAGGCTGTCTGGTCTTTGAGCTGTTTTCCTCGCGTGAACCCAGAGGACTTCCATTGACTTTGGCACAGTGCCACGTTTCCAGCGAGAATCATAATCTGCCCTTCCCTGCTTAGAGGTTTTGGCATAATGCATAGAGAAGGGGGCTCATTCTTTTCCCATGAGGGTCTGGGTTTGAGGAGCTGTCACCTGCAAAGGCGAGGGGAATGAGTCCATAGGAGCTGGGGGTAGTATGCACAACGCTGCGCTGGGCCGGAGTCATTGTTGGTGTTCTGGTGGCACTGGACGAAGCGGCTGGTGGGATTAGGAGCACCCATTAGACACACCCTCGCTTCTCCCCAACAGTGTGAGCGAAACAGCTTCAGGTGCTGGATCTGGAGTCACGGGAACATGGTTAATAAATATTTTGCTTTATTCTGACCCTGCTTTGAAAGGGTAGTTCATGCCTCCCAGCTCACTTCCAGCCTGGATCATTAAAGTGCCTTAGAGAAAAAACAGCTTGCCTTAAAGGCTTTCCCTGGATGGGCATAACACCTTATCCTCCAGTCAGGAAACTCACTAACTGGGAGCAGCAGGAAGCAGGGGGCTAATCCACGGCTGAAGGGCTTCTGTAGGCTGCATTATGCAACATGTTCTCTGGTCCCCTCCCTGTCTCCTGCGGATGTGTGGTCTGCGAGGGTGGCTGCTGGGGACAGCGGGAGAGGTGGGTGCTGGCAGCTGAGGTTTACAGAGCTTGCGCTTGCCCCAGAGGCAGAGGGATGGGCCCCTACCTCCGGCAAGGCAAGCGGAGCACTCTGACAAGCCATACGTGTCCTAGGGTGGCCTGGGGCAGCGGGTGGGAGTCCAGTGACCATCCCTCACAAAAAGGGCTGCCGCCTCTCGAGCCTTCTCCTTGTGCCCTCAGAGGGAAGCGCGGCTGTGGAGAGCGATGCTACGGGACCCAAAGGGGACCGCAAGGCCTCGGCTCCCTGCACCGAGGGGAAGGGCAGCCGTTCGGTGAGCGATGCCCAGGCTGTACCCTGCAGCAGGCGGGTGGGTCACCAGCTTCTGCAGGGTGACTTGGCTGCTGGGGGGGAAGTGCTGGATTCCAGCTGTTGCCCTCCGGGACAATTGCTGTACAGACTGCAAGGGGCAGGGGAAGGCTTTTTTTTTTTTTTCTTTTCCCCCAAAAGCCAAATTCAAGCAACAAACAAAAAAGTCCCATTCCTCCCTCTATATTCCCTCCTGTATGTGTGTGAACTTTATCAGTATTCTGTAGGTTTCCTTAGTGCACTTATTTTACTTGATTTTGTAATGTTTTTGAAGCAGGGGGGTTTGGATATTACTGCCAAATAAATGAAACAAAATTTTAAAAATAACATGAGTTTTGTTTTATTTCTTGCAAGTCACATTCCTCTTTTTCCTCTTCCAAAAAATCATCAGCTGTCTTTTTGCACATTTATACTCAGGGCTCAGTGTGCTTGACAAACGTGAGATGTGACTGTCTGGTTTATAGCTGGGGAAACTGAGGTACAGCAGAGAGAAGCAGAAAGTTGCCATCGTGGGGCGGGCTGGCAGCATCGATGCAGCCTGCAGGCACAACTCCTGCCTTCCAGCCACCTGCTCTTAATGAGGAGATTGTTCCAAAATCGCTTCAGTATCTCAGTTCACTCCCCGAGCACGCGCTCCACCTGTGCCGTTGGGAAAGGAAAACTGAGCAGCTCTCTGTCTGTGATGGGCTCTCAAGGGTTAGGGTCACGCTGACGATAGAAAAGCAAACTGTTGCAGAATGGGAAGGATACAGAGAGATGCGGCAAAGTACAGGGCAATCGCTCCGTACCCTCTGGCATCGGGGGAGCTTCAGCTGGAGAAGCTTCAGGTTTGGGCAGTGCCTTTCATGGAACAGGCGGATTAGGTGGAAAGAACACAGAGGCAAGTAAAAGGCCTTGAAAAACATGACTTACAAGGACGGATCATAAACCATGGGCCCAGTTGAAAAGGAAAGCTCTGCACGTTTGTCTCCAGGTGGAGGCTGCTACTAAGATGAATGTGCCCGTCCCGCTGTGGTGGGTGGGACACCACCTCCAGTTGCAGCAAAGCAGCTGTAGATGAGACATGGGGAAACGCTTTGAATGCCAAGGTTAGCAAAGAACTGGAAGAGGCTCCCTTGATCTTTCACAGACTTCCTCCCTGTATAGATTTTAAGAACAGCCTAGAGTAACAACTCTTGGGAGTAGACCAGGTATGGCTGGTCCTGCTCCAAGAGGGGAGAACAGGCTGGTGACCCTCCTGAGGTCCCCTCTCTTTCTGATGTGACCTCATGAAGACAGGGCTGAACGGCTCACGCCCCCTTTGCTGAACTGAATGATGAAATGGCCTTTAATGGTGTCATAACTAATGGAGGATAACATCTTACCATTCAGCATTGCCTCTTACATGTTACTTTCCACACCAAATGGCCTCTTTAGCATGTACCAGCCGCTGCGTAGGCACTGTTAAGTGTGGCGTTCCATGCCCGTTCACTGCTCAGCTGCAAAGTGGGTCTGCTTTATTACTTTAATTTCTACTGCTAGAATTTCCCAGGATTTTAAGAAGGAAGGAGAGGAAGTGTCAGCCACGAATTTAGCTAGATGGCACTATAAATACTTTGCCTTGTGCATCATGCACACTTACTGAGGCAAAATCATTTTGGGGTGGGAGAGAGGAAGAGCAAAAAGTCCGTCGCCCACTGCTAGCAGAGGCCTGGCAAAAGCTCTGACCTCTTTATGGAGCTAAGCACATCTTGAGTATTAACAAGTTGCTGCACTGTAGCTACATGCACTTCACAGTTCCCTAGCATCGTTAAGCTTCAGACTGAGAAGCACAGTATTTAAGTGGTTGATCAAGACTCTGAACTGTATTTGTAAGGTATTTATTAACTTTAATTCTGAAGATGGGAGTAAACTTATCTATAATAAGACTCAATTCATGAAAAAAATGAACCTGTTCACAGGACACAACTTTGGGAGAACACAAGCTTAAAGCGCTGCAGGAGACGAGAACAAAATCCAGATGCCCTTACTCTTGGGCTTACATAAACCCTCCCACAAACTATCCTGATCCAGCTGAAACAGCACAACCTTTATAGAGTGGGTAAAATAATACTGAAAAGAAATAACTATACTGGTACAGTGTCTGCTTTTATGCAGCTATCTGGGTTCACACCAGGGGTTGCATCTGTGAATCCATAGGGACTTATAAAACAAATGAAATGACGATTGGAAGGTGACCTTCCCTATTCATTCTCACCCACTCTGGCACACGTTTTCTTGAAGGCTGGGTAAAGCCCTGACAATCCCTGTTCTCAGGAAAGGGAGCTGTCACTTCAAAATATTTGTAGTGGTAAAATCCAGAGTTTATAGGAACGCCAAAGGAAGGACAAGTGGACCATGGGTTTCATCCACACGATTCTGGACCTTCAAACTCAGCATCATTACTGCTTCACGCATTGTTTTTAAACTCTTGGCTGGTGCAAGCCAACTGTGGTTTGTTTGCGTTTCTTCCACTCTAAGATGACAGAGACTTTTGTGTATATGAAGTGTTTTAAGTGAGTGCGAGGTTCCTGCTCTCTTCTTTTTGGTTCCTTTATGCATCACAAGGAAACGGGTCTGTTTCTTAAGCCTGGACTTTCTCAGGGCAAAAATTCCCTTGGGCTGTGAATCTTCTCATTGTCATCACACATTGCTGCTGCTTCTTCCAATGGGCGATTACTGATTACACCGCTGTTAACCTGTGTCCAAAGGGCGATGAGCTGAATTCATGAACCTCGACTTGCCTATTCGTATATGGTACAACCAGGGTCGGCTCCGTATCAATCTGTAGCCCGCATCAGGCCTCTGCGCCTCACGGATTTAGGTGCTGTGGATTAACTCCCACCAATGCCCTAACTCGAGATTAAAGCTATCTTTTCACGCCTGGACAAGGAGATAGATACACCAAGGGGCTTCTGGAGAGGCACCTCTGGTTCGGGGCCCCACCAGCAGCAGGACTGCGAGGACCAGAGCAGACAAGCCCCAGACAAAACACCATCCGACTGCAGGCCTCCCCCCACCAGCCACAACAGGGACAGGCCTCGGGCCGAGCTGGAGCAGAGCGCGCCCGCCTTTCCCTCCGGGTCCGAGGACGCCTGAGAGGGGGCAGAGGAGGGTTATGCTTTAAATTTTTCCGTCAGAGGGACTCGGGGCTGTGGCGCTGCCCGACTCCAGCGAGCCCGGTGTGGGGCCCTCCGAGAGGAGCAGGTGCCATTCCCAGGCCC
>KL280331.1:11984-33393 GCA_000699545.1 Podiceps cristatus | reverse complement strand
ACAAAACCAGCTCTGTCCTGGCTGAAACCAATACGCTGCCAAGATATCATATTTTAACATACATCAGTCAGCGTGCAGAAACTGCGTGTGTTCTCAGAGCTGGTAACAAATGACATGTAAAACACTTTAGCTTTTATTTCTTTTGCTGAGGTTTTGCCTAATTCTTTCCTATTATTATCTATATAAGACCACATCTGCACTTTCAGATTTCCAGTTTCAAGCTCATATTAGTTCCTCTTGGCCAAATTTTGTGGCAGCAGTTCAGCAGCATTTTGGAACCCTTAGCTCTGCCAATGAGAGGTGAGTTTTGAAAATCTATCCTCTCTTTTAGTTGCTTTGCTGGGATCTGCAAACTGCTAAGCTCTTCCGTAAATCAAATCCTTTATATTTTGCTTAAATAAGATACAAATAGATGGGGAACTAGTTCTAATGCAGCCAGTAGCCTGAAGCTGTAATAGTCTAAGATAACCCCATGGAAACCTATGATACTGTAATAGAAAGGTCTCTAGCTTCTCCAGCCGGATCAGAGACAGTTAATTCTTTTCACAGGTGCTTCTTGGAACCTACACAGAATAAAATTTTCAGGATACTGTACCTGCACTGCTGGTATGAGGTGATCATTGACTACAATTTAAGTTTTTCAAGGTCAAATAAAAGTTTAGCTAGAAATTTACATCACATGGAAAACTCCATTCTTAGTAGCAAGGTCTTTTAAAGCCTTTTTTAACTTTTGGCAGTGATATACTATATGCTGCAGGCTCACTATGTCTCCTCAGCAGGTCATATATTTTCCTTTATGCTCAGCTGAGTGGAGCTAAGATCAATTTTTAAATCACATTGCTATATTATCCATCTTTACTGTTGCAGACAAGGTGGATAATTGTTTGCTATTTTAGAGGTCCATGAGTTGCAAAACTAAATCTTTTTCCCAAAATTCTATTGTAAGTCCCAAAATAACTGTTGTTTGCTACTTACAGGGTATTTGTGTATATCATTTCCACAGAGAGAGGCAAATGCACAACCACCAACATACATACATACTCAAACTAAAATAATAAATTATTTCCTTTGTGCAAGTGGTTGCCTTCAAAAGCAGTGGAGAATTTGGTCGCTCCTACAAATAACTATGAAAGGAAAATAACCATGGAAGGCAGATTTCTGTTTCTGTTAACTAAATGAAACTTATATGAAAATACAATGAAGCTTCTTTGCATGAATATAAAATGCATTAATAATTCAGCTAAAATAATGAAGTTTCCATGCTCCACTACATAAAAAAGGTAAACTACAAAGCTGACCTGATTCTTAGGGATAGATCTTCTGCAAGAATATGCTTTTTGTATACCAAAACAGAATTTTTCTTGTGTTTTCTTTTCTATAAAATGACTGAATTTTTTATCAAGCCATTGTTTGCCCAGCAAGATCACTGCACTTTCTATATGTGAATATGGGACAGAATGCACACTGTCACACACCAACATTTCTACAGTGAAATTTTTGATGTTTCTCCACAGAATGGTATTGTCAGTTTTGGCAAAGCTCTCCACCTTGGAGATTACTCTCCGGAACAGAGGTGCCCACAAGGAATCATGGCCATTTACTGCTGGCCAGTAGCAGAAAATATGACTTCTGGGTGCAGTCTCAGATCTTCTGCCAAATATCTGGCATACAGACCAGGTCCTAGCTAGTCCCTGCTCTCCTCATCCCTTTTCTTGTTGACTTATCCTGGAAGCAATCAACCAAAACTAGCTCCATTTCACTCTCCAGCTGATCTTCAGAGACTGAAGAGATAGTTTAGTCCTTCAGATATCTTGTCATGGCCTACCAAGGCGTTCAGTACAAACCTCAAACCTGTCATTGTGGGAATGTGACAGGATATTCAGTATGATTTGTCCCACTCTCTTGTTTTTATTTTACAGTTTGTTCAGCAAATTATTTTTACTGATAATCCACCAGAAGCAAGCTGGTATAGAAATGATTTGATGAATTTGGACACTTTTCATCAAATCAGCCAATAAGTTATTCTGTATTTGACTGATTGTGTAAGGTGTCATGGTTAAATACACTTCAGCTCAATACCTAGTGAGAATTTACACATTCTGACTAGAAACTCTTTGATTAAACCTTCTCAGATCATGCACATAACCGGTCTGGTATTGTTTCAGAGGCATCAGGCATTATGGACCCAGTTTGCAACATATAAAGAAAGAGCAAATAACAAGTACTCCTGAAATGAAAAGAAAACCACTCAAGTACGTGATGGCTTAGCAGAGCCCTCTACCTTGGAGCCCGCTACAATGGATCCAGTGACTGCAGCAATATTGCTGATATCCTGTAATAAATTCATAAACTTGGGGATGGATGGGAGGGTGGGGGGAGAGCTGCAGTTACAATGTGCTTCTCAAATAAGAAAGAGATATATAGATCTTAGAATCACTACCAAAATGTGACTTTTCTGTAACAGGAGGGACACGCTAGGTGAAATTCTCAAATCATGCAGAGAAACCTGGAAAATAATTCCTTCCTGACCCAAAAATCTCAGATTTTTCTTAAACATGAGCTAGTGAATAGGCCAGATAGGTCTGAGATTTTTAACGTCGCTTAGATAATGTGTCACGTGATATGACCCATTCCCAAGCTTCAGAGGATGTGATAGGAAAAGGAAATAAAATGTGCCTGTATTTTTCTCCCATCAAGGAATAAATATCTCCTGATATTACAATGGAAAAATATCCTGCAAGGCCCTTGCAGATGACCAAGGAAAGCACTAAATCAGTACTTCCATATGAGGTAAATATGGCACAAAAAATACCAATTTGGTGTAGTTTCTGACTCTTCTGCATGTATTGCCTCAGTGCAAAGTTAAGGACAAATATCACTGACATAATTGTCCACTATGGGAATTTCCTTGTCAATGGAAAAGAAGTTATCAATTATATCTTTTGCATAAGGCACAGAAAAGTAATGGAATACCACGAAATATTTTGGAGTTTTTAGTGATGTCAGCAGAGGAACAGAGAGTATAAAATCATTATCATATTGCTATATGGAATAGTCAAGTCTGTAGTGAAGTGGAATTCCATCACACAAGGGTCAAAATTGCAACTTTCTTTGGCATTTTTTAACAGAAACTAACATTGTGAAGTCCATAATGTGTTGTAAAAAAGCTCATGTTGTGCCCTGAATTTTGTTCTCATGTTTAATACACGCAGTTCTCCTTGTTTCCTTTAGTTGTAATGGATGTTGCACATCTTCAGCTCCCACCTCCCATTCAGGATACTCAGTTTTGGCTGTGTGTGAAGGTGTAAGAGGGATCTGAGTAAGGAGCACCATGTATTAGGACATAATTCAGACTGTGTCAAGTATATTTTAATCCCTCTCTAAAGAACCCCATTAAATCTGACCACTACTCAAGTTTAAGTACCAAGCAGGGCAGCCAAGGATAAAATAAAGAGGCCTAGAGCAGCTATGGTAACTCATTGACATTATGCCAAATATTCTGAGCCAAATTCATCCCTTGTGTAAGTACTTTGACTACGGTGGAGTTACACTAGAGAAGAATTTGTTCAGCATCTTCTGATTACAGGGAATTTCAGTTCTAAAACAGGGGATAAAATCGCTGACCTGAGTATAATGAAGAGACGTGGAATGGCAGGGATCAAATAAATGAAGATGGAAACTCATTGACTTGTACTATCCTGAAAGTCAATCTGCCCTTGTAAAACTTTATTCAAACATTGCAGCAGATGAAAATACATATTTGGAGCTCTCAAAATCATCTGTACAAGAAGAAGATAAAGTGTACATTCACTGAGGCTGCAAACAATATTATTGAGATTAAATTGCAGCAGAGGAAGAAAATGTGTTTTTCAGGCCCAGCACTGCAGGATGTACAAAACAGCTATTATAGACTTCAGATGAAGAAGATGATACAATGGCACAAAGGAAAATCACTCAACCAGCTTCCTCCACGGGGCAATGTACTGAGTAGTGAGGACATAGGCAGTCTGATCAGAATGTTTCCCCAGAAACTATTGCATTTAGAGATGGTTTTATATAAAAAATTATCTTCAGTTTTCTTGTTCGTTGCTAATGTCCATCTTTCTTTCTTTCTTTCTTTCTTTCTTTCTTTCTTTCTTTCTTTCTTTCCATCTTTCCATCTTTCCATCTTTTTTTCTTTTGCTCTTTCCTTCCTTCTTACCTTCTTTCTTTTTGTTTTTAAACTTTGCAGTGTGTTCCAAAACCACTGAAAACCATTGAGGCAGAAGTTTCAATGTTCCTGCTTTTGTAGGTGGAATCAGTCTTGATGGGCAAAATACATCGAGAAGTGATAAAGTTTGAAAAGAAGCATGAAGCACTTGGTATAAAAAATGAGACATAACTCTTTCTCCTAAGAATAATTGAAAGGAGTAGGCTTTCTTCCCCTGTCCTGACACACTGCATTTCAGAATCTGAAAGTACTTTTAGCTAACCACACTTTAACAATCATCCATCTCTATGATCAGCACAACCTCTTTTCTTTACTCTCCCCTATGTATGCAATAGACAATAACTAAATTGTTGCATGTGAAATTGGCTATAGTCTTACAGCCCAAGGGAAAAAACACCGCTTTTTCTTTGATGGATATCCTTCAGTTGCATGAATTATGTTTCTTCCTAAGTGTAATCACAGATTACCTTTCCTTTTTTACTGTTAAATATAACTATGTTATCAGATCTGTTTGTATTTTTTCTTCTCAAAACTTACTTGAAACAATGTTATGAATATGTGTATGGCATAGTAAATTTTCTGCTGCAACATGATGTATCATCCATCCTCAGTATCATCCATCCTCAGCATCATCCATCCTCAGTGGTGCATCAGCATGCCTTACTGTTGGATAAATACTTTTAAAAAATGTTCCCATTGGCAGAACATCCAATAAAACTGCAAAGGACATACAACAATTTTAGGATGAAAACATTACAGACAAAACAGAAACTTCTTCACAATATCTAATCACTTTGAATCCTTTATCCAGTGTTAGACTTTTTAAAATGTGAGATCCAGTTGTAGGTATCAAGACAGTCTATGGATTTGGGGGCACACTTTGCATTAAAATAAGTACATTTCTGAAAATCTTGCTATTATTTATTTTAATTAAGTAGCTTTAATTTCCTTTTAATACAACTTGTTCCACATTCTGGTTTTTATATAAACAGTTCAGCTTGCTTACTTGCTATTTTTCTTTTGATTACAGATACAACATATTTGATGGTTTGCTGAAATGTCAGCCATGTTTTCCCTCTCAACTTCTGTTACCTCCGACTTTAGAAAGTTCTCTTTCCACTTCTGTTTACTAGACACTAATTATTTTATTGTGAGTAAGATATCAGTAGAGACAAAAAAGTAAAAAAATATTCTTCAGGAATAAACTTTTTGCTCCCAAAGGGAAGCTTGAAGAAAAAAATTTCCAAGATTTTAAAGACTATCCAAATGACCATTAAGCATCATTAAAACTACTGTTTTAGGTGCAAACTGAATGGGCTTACATTGTGCTAGGAAGTATTAATAATGATACTTGGAAGTAGCAGTGTATCAATAAAATTAAGTTAAACACAGCTATCGTAACTAATAATATAATGTATGTTCCCATATAAACAAAGCTTCTCAGGATTTTAAACAATGATGTGAGTGTCATAGCACAGCATTATCATTTTATCATGGGTACAAGTCATTCACTCAAACACTTTGAGGAGTGTACTATTTCGCCTGGAAGACTGACTTTGGACTGTGACCAGAGTACAAAACGTTCTCCAGCCAGAGATTATCAAGAAGTCTTCTGATCCAGAAATTTCTGAGAAGTAGAGTCAGCAAATTTATCATGTCATCCAGGTCATTTTATTGTTTAGTAAAAGATTTTTTTTTGGAGACCGGCATTCAAGACAAAAATGTTGTTTTAAACTTGTATGCCATTTCATACTAGTTTGTAACGTGTTTATGTTTCCATTTAAAATTTAAGATTGTGGTAACTGAAAGCCTCACAATAAAATACCTTTTCCCCCTCTTCTTTATGCTTTTTATACAATTTTGTAGAACAGGTTTCAATGTTCCTCCTGTCTAGTGAACTCTCAGCTCTTTTTATTATTCTCAAATGTCTGTAGCAGATCCACAGAGAAAAAATTAAAACATAGGATTATAGCAAAGGATTCTATGATTTTGAAATAAGCAGACTTATGAGGAGGTTTGGGAACTCAAAATAATTCTAAAAAGGCAAGCTAAAAAGACTAGTTTCCAATATTTGTTTATCCTTCAAAGTGTGTACATAACTTGAACATACAAAGAATCTTGATCCCTGCCTCAAAGATACAGAAAGATATTAAACAGTACTCAGCCTGAATGTAAAATATGAATTTCTTTCCTCATTTCAGTGCTACTCATGTATATTGAAGTTTTTGAATCAGTGGTTTCAGGATCTGTCAAACATTTTATGACTGCTATCCCCCAAGAAACATTTTTCTTTTTTCCATATCTATGTAGGGAGTAACGGGAGTAATAAGAATCATTTGACTGTGTCAAGTAGCAGAAAGATTCATAGGCATTTTTTTTAATACAGCAGAATCATATAAAGACCTGAAAAAATGCATGAGCCTGCTCAGAGATGACTTGCTGCGTAGCATGGATGGTTACAGTAAATGCAACTGAGTAAAATTTCAACATATGATAAAAAAATGTTGAAACTGAATTAAATGTTTAGTTAAGCTGTCTTTGCCAGGGCTTGCTCTTTAAAGTTGAAATGGAATTAAAGAGAGGCTATCCAAACAGATCTTGACAGTAATTTCAGAAAATATTATACAGATGGAGACACAAACATAGAAGCAGGCACAAACAGAAATAATTAGAAACTTCTGCTGGGGATGGGATGTAACCCAAGGTGGTGATGCGGGTCTGGCTACACCTTGCCTTTCCTAGAGGTTTTTACCAAATGAAGAGCACACTGATATTTATAAGACTACATGAGACTGCTCCTGTGTAAATTGCTGGGGAGAAGTGGTGGATCATTTCCCCCCTGCTTCCAGCTCACCCCTTGCTTGGGAGCAATAGCCTGTGCAGAGCTCAAAAAGGCTGAGAATAGGTTTTATCACTCAGATATCTCACTGGTAAATTTTAGAGAGTGACAATAGCATAGACTTTACTCTGAATACAGTTCATTTACTCTTCTAAAATTAACTGGCTGCCAGAAAGTCACAGAAAACAGAAAGATATCAGAAACAATATGGTATATTCACATTTTGCTATTATTAAAGAGTGATAAAATATGTTCTACTCCACAAAAAGCTTCAGATTTGAGCTCTAAGACCCATTATACTGTTCTCAGTGAAACACTGCAGCAATAAATGATTTCCTGGCAGACATTTTTGTCTTGCTGGGAAAGATGCTGTATAGAACAAAGCAGGGTGGTCACTGTATTGGAATAACCAACTCCACACCAACTCCTTCTTGGACTGGGTCATTAGCTGCAAGTAGCTATTCTAATTAAAGTCTGTCAAATTGTAACTCTTAGTGGAGCAAGACCATCCTGACAGCAAGCTTTAACACAGACATTTTAAAGATCCCAGAAATCATTTACTCAGAAGAGAGGCAATTTAATTAGTAATTTAAAAGATGCTTGAGAAAGACTTTTTATGACACAAACTCGGTATGCTGGACATCCAGACAAGAAGTGAAATTTAATTTCTGTATCCTTTGGAGAAAAGCAGCTTGAATTCAAAGATGATCTAGATGTAGCAAACTGGAGCAATATTAAACAATCATTTTTTCGAGGTACAGAGGTCACTGAAAAGTATTCTGAAGCCAAGTAGTGAATTGGCCACAAGTATAAAGTGTGCACTTCAAATAGCATAAATTGTTCCACGTTAACTAAAATTTACTAGTAGCCAAGAATTAGTTGACTCATATTTCCCGGTGGACATTGTTTTGTTGTGCATTAGGAGAAAGGTTATTTATTTCAACAAACAAGTAAATGTGCAGGAAAAAAAAAATAGTATTTTTTGGAAATATTTGGAAATACCTTCAAAACACTATCCTTACTAAAAGTCATAGGTCTAGGCAAAGGTGGAGTGGGAATTCCCTAATTTAATGGGGACGACATCATTTATCCTTGAGCACCTTAGACATTTTTTTATTGGTCTCCTATTGTTTCAGCTGAACTGTAGGTCTAGGCATGAATAATGGACTCCTGAAGGGAATGATCTGTGGAGTGGCTGAACATGAGAAACTTCTTAAAACTGCCTTGGTACTAAAGGACTGAGAGGTATCTACTGCTACTATTTTTCTTTTTTTTTAATTTGTTTGATGGAGGAGATGAGAACTGCAGGTTGGGATATCAACACTCATTGGAGAAAAGTGATAGAATCTATTCTAAAGAGTAATTTATTTATATATATTGGTGACATAATGTTATTAAAAGTAGAGAGTTTGCTGAAGAAGTCACCTACAATATGGACAAGGAAATCTGTCTCATATATCCTGCCTAGGTCTAAGCCAAAAATCAGTCAGTTGATATTCTCACCAAAGATCCTTTCAGAGTCCCAGAAGAGATAGAAAAGAAGGGAGAAATGGAAATGGAAATGGAAATGGAAATGGAAATGGAAATGGAAATGGAAATGGAGATGGAGATGGAGATGGAAATGGAAATGGAAACGGAAACGGAAACGGAAATGGAAATGAAGGGAGGAATAATGGAAATGGAAATGGAAATGGAAATGGAAATGGAAATGGAAATGGAAATGGAAATGGAAACGGAAAAGGAAAAGGAAATGGAAATGGAAACGGAAAAGGAAAAGGAAACGGAAACGGAAACGGAAACAGAAATGGAAATGAAGGGAGGAATGAAACAGAACTCATCCTCATGTCACTGTACAGATCCATGATGTTTCTGAATCTTGAACAGCAGACAAGAAAGACAGAAAGGATATAGTAGAAAAGCTACAAGGAAAGGTGATAAGGGTGATCAAAGACATGAAATAGTTTCTTACAGGGACTAAACAAATAGTAAAACACAATGAGGAAGCTAATTATCAACTGGAAGATATAATAAAACATGGAAGACCTCCCGAGAACTCTGGCTAGTCTCAGATCTCTTACTTCATTTTCCAATCAGGGGAGTACATTTCCATTAGAGTATTTTAGAAAGACAACAGCATTTAAGACAGGTATTTTGATTCCCCACAGTGAGACTTCAACCAACCAACAAAAACATTTGCTGTCTCTACTATTGATTTAGGAATTTTCTCAAGGCATTTGGGTTAGCACTGGTGACCTCATTGTCTGAATCCTTATAATCTAACAACTGTAACTGAAAAAAATATTTCAAAACGAGCAATTTTAGGTTTTGCTTTTACTCTGCTTGCACAAGGCTCTCAGGCTATGGTCTCTCTGTAGCTTTATTTGTTATGCAAAATTGTTTGATTATCTTTCTGTAATTTCTTAAAAAGGAAAAAAAAATACTTTCAAAATCTCTGCTGCATTACATAGTGAGCTCAAGTTCCATCTTTCTCTGGATTAGTGTAACTTTTATAACAAAGTTTCCAAAGCAAGCTCCCTTAAAAAAATTTCAAAAACTATTGTATAGATGAATGGATTCACATGAGCACACAAAAGTACTTACATGAATGCCTGTAGAAACCAAACCTAACCAAAAGTGCAAATAAAATTAAAGTTGTAATGTATGGTGTGGAAAAGAGTACAGCATGGAAGTTTTTGCAGAGGATCAACATTCAGTTTCCTGTCTGAGATATTTCTCAAAATCTGTGAAAACTGGAACTCATGTCAGGTTGCATACATCAGCTCCAGAAAACCCTGAGTGGTGTAAAAATCTTTAGGTTTAAGATATCAAGTGAATTATGCCAGCTTTGTTCTGACACTTGTTAATGATTATAAAGAGAATTTTGACTTTCCTTTTTTTTTCAAGCACACACTACCTCCTTTCCTATGACCCATCCTTTTTTCCCCACTTCTAACATTCCATGTGACAAATTACCGACTCTGTTATTGGCCTCCTTAAAGCTCTACAGAGGGAGCAAATCCTCTTGTAAGTTGTGAAGCTAGGAGAGCTTTAATTCTACCTAAAATCTCTCCTCCAAAACTTAGCCTCATCAAATGGTTTTCCACCTCACCAGTGGAACGTCCCTGGGGCTGGCCATAAAGGAAACTGTTCTGCAAGTAACAGGTGACAAGCAGCAGCTAACCTTCATAAATTAATTCAGGCTGCCTTCACCAGTTCCTCTTTCTGAGTTGGGAGACAGTGAGCATTTTTAGCACAGTGAAAAAAAAAACAGAGGTTTTAAAATGCTACATAAGGCCACTCCCCTGCCACGGGTTGAGGCTGCAGAACTTAGGAGAAGACATGATATGATGCATCATACACTGATGCTATCGATCACCAACACCCCCCCCCCCAAAAAAAAAAAAAAAAAAAAAAAAAAAAAAAACACCAAAACAAAACAGAAATAAAACACAGTAACAGCCACAGAGTTACCAGTTGGTAACAACTGTCATTGACTCCTGATATTTTTCTGACTGATGTGAGAAACACTTTTTTCCGGGTAATTTCTTTGCTACCAGTTTGGTCTTGTGCTACAGCACATTGCCCGAAACCTGCATTTGCTAATGCATTTCAACATTGGTGACTGGATGGACACGGACATGTGCAATGGTTGTCACCACAGATGCACCATCATTTACAAGCTCAAGAGACTGGAAAGTCTGCACTTTGCTCTCTAAGGCGTAGATGGCTTTTTATAACTATGCCCTGGCAAAGCTGTGCCATGCAACTTTAGGATGGATGACAGTGGTGTTATCTGGAAGCACAAGGTTATCTGATCTGGAGCAGTCAGAAATTATTGATTTGAATATTTGCACCTGGTCAATACTATAACTGTTGAGACTACTGGCTGAACTTAATCTTTCTTCTCTAAATTCCACTTCTTTTTACCTTATTGTCAACATATAGCAGGCCAACACCAGAACAGATTCACAACTGAAACTTCTTCTGATTGGCATAGGACCCATTTTCAAGTGTGCATCCTTTGCCATGCAGTAGACTTCAAAGATAACTGAAGTTTTCCAACATTCAGCATAGGAATAAAGTAATTGACCACAGTCCAAGGTTTGAATGTTCATGCACAGATTTATTCCTCTCTATGTATTTTCTAGGTCAATTAACACATTTGTTTCCCTGCTTTTAATTTGGATCCATTGCTTTTTCAGAGTTCTTGGAGCATACTAAGTATGTTTGGTCAATTAACACATTTGTTTCCCTGCTTTTAGTTTGGATCCATTGCTTTTTCAAAGTTCTTGGAGCATACTAAGCATGTTCTTTGAACGTGCAACCTGAAATACTTTTCCTATACCTTCATGTATGTTGATAGTCTCTCAAATAAATGCTGCTATTAGTCAGGCACATTTTCTGGCATATCATTTATACTTCAAAGAAATGAGTTTGGAGGCTGACTAGGCCTATTCTTGAAAATATGGTAAATAGTTGTAGGAAGGAGAGAAAAGGAGAGGAAAGGGAGAGAAAGAGAGCGAATGAAAAAGAATGAAAGAAGAAATAATAAAATAAAACAATTATAAAAATGGGGAGAGAGGGAGGGAGGAAGGGAAAGGAAGGGAGAGGGGAAGGGACAGAAGGGAGAGTAAAAGGGAGTATATATTTTTTTATATTTCCAAATGGAAATGTTCTAAATTTTCATTTAAAAAAAACAGTTTTGTTTTGGAAGGTTCTAAAATACACTTTCAATCTTATAGAAAGTAAACAGTCCCCCAACTAAAGATATTTTATTTTGAGTCAAATCAATTTCTTGGTGGATCAGAAAAAAAAAAGTTCTTTTATTTCATTTAGCTAAGGGAAGTATAACTTAAGGAGCAATAAAAAGTAATTCTTCAGGTATGGCAGGGAAGAGAAAATGCAGGTATTTTCACTTGTTTGGCTACTAGCCTTTTAGGAACACTCTTTTTCTGTATTCATTCTTATAGATCTATGCTGTAGACAGCATGTTTACGAAGCAGTCTGAATTTTCTCTTCCTTCCAATTAACCCTTGTGCCATAGAAGTTTCTAGTAAGCTTTTTTTCACATTCTCATTTAATCTTCTGCTCACTCCCCACTGATTTGCTCTTTTGTCTTTGTCATTACAGTTCCTTCTGCAGTATGTCTCCTTTTGGTGAGCATGAATCTTCAAAAGCAATTTCCCTCACTTTTCTGGGCAGTTTCTTGCAATAGCTTCTCTGCCTTCTCTTTCGTCTTCTCCTGGATCAAGGGGTCTTTCACTCCCAAAATCCAGAAGGATGAGATGGCCAGACATCATCTTTTCTCCAGCAACGTGGATCCTTTCTATAGCCCTCGTACTTTCCTGCAGGGCAGCTCTCCAGAGAGATCTGCTAGTTTATGTCTGTCACTGGATGGGTGTCTTCCTCCTGTCTCTGAACAGTGAGCAGGGGTTCCGCTCCTGTCACAGGAAGAGCCTTTAAGAAGGGCAGCAGTGTGACAGGAGGCTTCACAAAGGGGCTTCTTGTAGATTCACACATACGTGGTGCCATGTACTTCCTAATGATAATAAAGAAAAGTGGGCAATGAAATGACAGTCCTTTCCACAGGCTTTCCAAGGGGACAGGATGAGCCAAGGACACGTGCCAGCATGTCAGTGCAAGAACATCAGGGTTTTATTCATGAAGTTTTATATCAATATGGATTTGTGAGTTCCAACAACTAATCCGAATATACACAATATTGTGTAAAGTATACTCTATTGAGATTTCTGCAGTGATCTGCTAGTATTACTTTTTCCAAGCACAACAGCATCAAGGGCTCAAGTCTCAAGTTCTCCAGATTATACCACATAATAAATCTTGGGCAAAATCAAAGAAGTTAAACTCGCGTACAATCCTTGGGTTGTTAACAAGGCTCTGGTACAGCATATGAGAAAAGCTACATTAAGAAGGAATGATGCAAGGGGGGTCTGGGCATTGCAGTGGGGAGCAATGTTTGACTTGTGCATCAGTGCCACACATGTCCCACAGCTGTCAGGGTGAAGCTACATGGGGGCAGCCACTATACAAACATGAAGCAACACAGGATAGGCAAACACACTCCGTTTACAAGAGCAAAGCAGAGTCACTTTATGAAAACAAAAAAAAAAAAAAAAAAAAAAAAAAAGCATCGGCTTATAAATGTAATGAATAACCCAGGAAAAAGGCAGAGGTAAAGCACTGATATGGTTAATAATTCCGACAGTTCTTACAGTGAACAATAGCACTGCCAGTCTCAGTTACTGATTAAAAAAATGTCATAGAAAATATTTTTCTGATCAAAAGTCTGGCAAATTGTATCTGACAACACTGGCTATTTCACTTCTATTTTTATTCTTAATCTCTGCCTGTTCTTTCAGTTATGCAAGGAGCAACATCAGTACTCTCTGCTCTGCAGAATGCCAGGCTTTTAAAAGTGCACCCTGTGCTCCATTTTAATTTGTGGTACTGGATTTAGTGTTGCTGTTGTGCTTTATAGGAGCTGAACAGAAAAAACAAGTTCAGCGGTGATAAAGAACCACATTATGTAGTGAAAGTTGCCAGATTTTTTACATTAATAAACCCTAATAGAATCCTTTGCTTCCTATTTATTATTCTTTGAGCATGTGTAGTGTGATGGGAAGCACTTCTATTTTACCGATTCCAGTATCTCTTCTCACTGTGCACATTAGGATCACCAGTAAGATGAAAGCAGAAGAGATGATAAAAGGGGAGGGAATGGAGGAACTGGGAGAGGAAAATCAAGGTTTTAAGTCCAGTCTGAGCTATTTGTGAATTATTTTCACAGACATTTTAACATAAAACACTTACTGACTTAAGGACAAGTATCAGCATTTCTTCAGCTGGTGCGGTACTTTAATTTTATATCTCTTCAACTACCTCACGGTGCTATGATATGTCTGTAACAAACCTAAAATCTTTAATATCCTTATCCACCTGCAAGAGCAGTATAATTTCCTAGTGCCTTCACAGTGCTCAAAAATAAAACTGTCTTTTTCCTGCTCGTTAAAGCAGCGCTAATAAAGAATGGGTACTGTTTAGCAATGTCTCCCACTGGTTACCACGCACAAGTGATATTATTTCTCTGCAAGATGTCTGCCATGCTCACAAGAATGTTACTTATGTGTAAAATGGCTGACAAAGGCAGTAGGCTCAGAAGTGGCATTTGCTGCCTTGGAGCACGTTTTGCAGAGTACGCATGCTGAGAAATGCTTCCTACATTTCCAACTGCCATAATTCTGGGCTGAGCGGGAGGTTTATCTCTCCTTAAAATGAGAAATGTGTCACTGACTGAGACATTTGCCTTTGTTCCTTTAAACATTGAATTAAGGTCATGATCTTAAAAAAGGTATTAATAAAGTAACTACATAATAGAGATGAGAGCTTAAATAATGTAGTGACTTTATAGCTGGAAATCAGTTTTGCACTCAGCACTAGCAGCCACAGATTCAATGGGGAAAAAAAGGTATGAAAGTTAAAGGAAATCTTCAGAGCATGTAACTTCAATTGTAATATTAAAGGGAGACGGAGCAGGCAACACTGCATAGAGTGAGAGCTTAGCTCTTCCTCCTTTGTCTCTATCCTCTGCTTGCTTCTGGTGTTAAATAATCCTCAGTCTGGTGGATGTAATATATTGGAGTAAAAAAGGTCAGTTTAGCTTTAAACCTTACAGCAGATATCATATGAAATGATCTGGTGGGAGTGTGCCACTGTGCACACAGATGCAAAAAGGGATCCAGACCATTATTTTGCTCATGGTAAAAAGTGTAGCTACTCACATAAGAAGCAACTCTTTAAAACCACACAAAAAAATCCTGAAATAAGTGTGCTGGGGTTCAGACATCTGAGGGAATGGCATATAAAATGAAACATGAACAGGAATTTTAAAAGAACGGTATTAATTAATTGGGTAAGAGACATTTTCTAGTCTCAGACCATCAAACGGACTTCATTTTGTGCCTGTGCTTCAAATTACCTGAGAGACTTATCTCCTGAAGACAGACCTAATCAGAACAAATGGCAAAAGCTCTTGGGGTTTCAAAAGCCGATATGCAAAGATGGCTGGTATTCAAATGTTAGCCACTACCAAGTTTACTGCACAAGGCTTTCAAAATACAAATTAACCCATTTACTACATTTTAGATAATCAAAGTAGCATGTTTTGCCTTTTATAAAATTTCCCATACTTAAGCCCTTCCTTAAAATCTACCAACGGATTAAAAATTAGTCCCTCAGGGTGCCACTAGTGTTTCTGAGACCTACACTTCCCTCTTGCCTTTTCTCCCTGTCACCATATGTAACTTAGTTATTACCTTTCAAATATTTTCCAAGTTCGACAAAACTCTGAAATAACACACAACTCCCATAAATAGGATTAGATATGCAGTAGTATCTGCTCTGGACAGATTTCTTAAACGAGACATGTCAAGTCTGCCGTATGTCTCCACCACACTCTGAAGTTTGCTCTTCTACTTTTCAATGAGAAGCTGACTAGAGCTAAGTGTAAATGTAAATGTTTAGTACAGAATAAAAAAATAAATGCCTAACACTGAAAACTTGTTTTCAATGTAGTGCTATTTGCCAGGCTTGGACCATAAAACTGAGGAGGCACACTTGTTAAATGTACTAACAAGATTAGAAAAGTCTATGAAAGCAAGTAAACAAATAAACAAGCCAGTGTTCAGCAGCCAAAAGTTATATATGGGACATCTTTGACCACTAGTTTGGACTACTCAGAGCCACTCTTTTCACAGAGACAGAAGCTGTAGATTCAAGTCCCAGATTGTGAACAAGGGTTCCTGTCCAAAACATGTGAGGTAGCAGTGCATCCCAACTTAGTGAGAGAGCAGTCAGGGTGCATGAAGCTCCACCTAGGGAGGCATCATAAGCCACTGAGATGCAGTGGGTTGGAGTTAGAGAGAAGACCAGCATGGGTAACCTTGTGGTGAGACCACACTTCTACTACAGACCAGAAATAGATGATGCCTTCTTCAGACAACAGGAAGAAGCCTCATTTTGGCAGATCTTCATCTTCACTGAACCACCCCAATATCTGTTGGAAGGGAAATAGAGCATGGAACAAGCAATCCAGAAGGTGGTGGAATTCAAGGTCCTGAGAGGAAGGAAGAGGGCAAAAATTAGAACTTACCCTCACTGGAGAAGGATTAAGTTAGGGAATATTTAAACAAACTGGACAGACAGAAATTTATGGGGTGTAACCTACAAGTGCATTTTGAGGCAACTCCTGATCATCTTTGAAAGCTCGTGGTTCTTAAGGACTGGGAGAAAGCAAATATCACCCCTCTCTCCAGAGAAGAAAAGCAGGAAGAGAAGAAGGAAATTGAACAGCTGGGCTCAGAGGGTTGTGACCAGTGGCACAAAGTCCCCAGATGGAGGACCATCAATCATGTATCCCAGTGGTCAATATTAAGACCAATACTGTTTGACCTCTTTGCTAGTGACCAGGATGATAGGACAGACTGCTCCCTCGAGTCTGCAGATGACACAAAACTGGGAGGAGTGGCTGGTGAGCTGGATAGGTGTGCTGTCTTCCAGAGGGACTTTGGCAGGCTGGAGAATTGGGCCGACAGGACCTCTTTAAGTTCAATAATGGGAAATTCCAAGTCCTGCATCTATGAAGGAATGACCCTAGGTACACACTGGGGGACAACTGGCTCAGAAATAGATTGACAGAAAAGGACCTGGGGGCCCTTTTTGCAAGACTGAGCAATGTGGCTTTGCCTCAAAGAAGACCAGTGGTATCCTGGGCTGTATTAAGAGAACCATTGCCAGTAGGTGAAGGGAGGTGATCCTTCCCCTCTGTTCAGCCCCGGTGAGGTGCATCTAGGGTGCTGAGTCTAGTTCTAGTCTTCCCAGTATAAGAGAGATATGGACATACTGGAGCAAGTCCAGCAAAGGGTCACAGAGATGATAGGGGACTAAAACATGTCCTACACAAGAAGAAGCAAGAGAGCTTCCATAAGTATGAATACCTAATGGCAGGGAGTGGTTCTGAGTGGATTGCTCTGGACGACCTTGCTTTGAGCAGGGAGTTGAATTGGATGATCTTCAGAGGTGGCTGCCAGCCTCAGCAAACTGGTGATTGTGGGGCTCTGTGAATATGGACAGCCAATTGACATATTTATATAAGATTTTAGAACAAAATTGTTCAGAACTTTTAAAAATGTGTAAATAATCCCTTTATTCTTGTAGATATGGTCTTTCTTAGTTGAAGAGTGACTCGGCTCTTATTTACATCAAAGGGAGCACTTCTATTTATTTAAAAGGTACTGGAACCAAACCCTTCAAGGATTTATAATAAAAACTTCTAAATTTTAAAAGGTTACTTCATTTTCTTTAAAATTATTCAAATTACCAGTTCTTTATTATCTGCAATAATTTCAAGCATTTAAGTAGCTTGAAAAGTTGCTGTTTGTATACATTTATACATTGATTTTCTGGTGATTTTTAAAGGTAGCTTGCTTTGATCGTCACAAGTAATCAGTGCAAAAGATATTTACACAAAACTATGTGACTGCTCTAAGTTTTGTTTTGCATAACCAAAAACGGGGCTTGGTCAGTTATTTTTGTCTGCAAGATAAATGTGTTTGGCCTTACTTTTGATACCAAGATTTCCAGCTACAGACTTATGTTATTCCCAAATCTTGTACTGTCTTTTCCACTTAGAAAACAAGGCATTTGGTCCTGTCACTGTGATCTGAAGAGGACAGAGAGGCACACTTCCCCTCTTTCCTGAAAACCACTGTTCTCCCAAAGAAGAGTTTATTTAGGCTGTTTCTTCCAAGTCTGTCTATGGAAAAAATGAGAATGAGAACCGTGTATCTTCCTGAAATATGACTGAGAATGGGGTGAAATCCTCCCCAGTTGCAGTAGGGCCAGTTCCTCTGGGCAACTCCTCAGGAATACTACTGAAAATATGTAAGGTCCCAACACGGCTTAAAACAGAAAAGTTGTAGGGATGAAAGTTTCATGCACTGCCTATGATAATGTCCTCATAGCTCCTCTTCACATCTCCATTTTCCCTATCAAATAACACAGAAAAACCTAATTATGCTGCAGAAAGAAGCACTCTTACAGTACTGCCTTCGGTATTCAAACCTCAGTCCCATGACTGCAAAGAAAATAGCATGGCTATTGTGTTGGTATGTGCTCCTCCTTGGCCTAGATCAAGCTCACTATTTTGGTACCCAGTAAGTGCTTCACAGTCAGATCAACTTCATAGCAAGTGAGAAGTTCCACCTGGTTCTGACAAGCCAAAAACTTGTGTACATTATCAGGCTATTGGGGTACAACTAAATCATGTCCCTTGTGCCCACACACTTTTAATATTTCTTTGGCTTCTGTGATTCCATATAAACTTAAGATTGTGTTAATAATAATTGGTAATTACTGACATTTCCTATTTGTATCTTAAGAGCTACAAATTACATTTATCTTATCTGCACTAAATGCAAGACATTTCGGAGCTTATTACTAGCTCTTGGCTTTTCAAATCCTTAGGAACTCATTGTTCAATAGAGTGTTAAAATTATAGAAAAAAATGTCCTTCATTTTGGGCTCTAACTTATTTCTGTGCTTCAGGCAGATTCATTGTTATTGTATGTGTAGTTTATAGACAATATCCATCATATTCATATCCTGGGATAAACAGGTATATTGCTCACTGACTTTCAGTTATGTATATAAGGATTCCTCTGGACATTCATGTATATTATTTTCTCATTTTCCTATCTACAGTTAATATACCTTATTTTCCTTAAGACTTACTTTCATCTGGTTGTTTACAGAAAACTACCAGCTCGTAACACTTGGGCAGGAAAGAATTGCATTATATCCAGTCATTTCATGCCAAAGAATTAGAGTTAAAATTTTTCCTTCTTTTTTTTTCTCCAGTCATCGTTGATTTGTGTTTCTTCCCCACATTCTGCTGAGAGTAAGTAATGTCTTTTTATTACATGCATGTCCAGAATCGATCACACAAATCTCCTACTGGGACATCATACCCTAACTTAACTTTTATAAAAAACCATAATGAAACATTGTTTTTTAGGATTCTTCTCAAGAATAGGGGATGCAACACTAGGTTCACAAAGCACAAAATTTATTTCAGTGAATCTATAAAAGGAAAAGCAACATTGAGACATTTTAATGCATAATTCACATGATATAATCAATTACTGTGCACTGCAAGACTGGCCTCTTTTTTCCTTTCAGTTATTGGCATTGTGTGTTACAGGCTCTGATAGTATGATAAGCAAAAAGGACAGTTGGATGACCAACTACACTGCAATGCAGAATAATTAGCAGCCTGGCATAGGATTGCTTTTGCCTCTTTTGTTGGGGATCAGCAAGGATCAGCTGCAGTTTCACTGTAACAACTGCCTTCTAACCCAAAATCTCTGAAGAGAAAAAATAAAAATCTGAATTGCCAGACAAGCCAATGACCTGCTCCAAATTCCAGGCACAAAGCCTGGCAAGCAGCCCTCGCCTGGCCTTGCAGGATGCACAAACACATCAGCTTGCCAGGCTTCGCCACTCAGCCACATACCACCCAGAGCTGTGCGGCACTGTAGAACCCAGTGTAGTGTTCGGAAACACAGCATCCAAGTTTCTGTCCTCACATAAGCTGTACAACAAGAACTCTGCAGCTTAGAGGGCCAATATGGAAAGCCAGGGACTGCTGAGGTTCAAAGACACTGGTTTGATTGTTTTCATTCCTTTTCAGACCAGGATTACAAGAAGATACAAGCAGAAATAATGGTCACTTTTGAATGCATCAAGCAAACATAGCTGGTGGGTGGTGAGCAATGCTAAAACAAAAAAGAATGCAGCCAAAAGGATTATATGAGAACTGTAATGTGAAAATGGCTGAAATATCAACAGATCTGTGCAATGTGTTCTGGCGCCATCCAAAAGTAATCCTGAAGTAAATTCAGTTCTGTAGTTTACCAAAAAGGCTAATCTATTAGCAGTTATTAACGAATTTCCATTAATCTGGGCTACCACGTTGAAGTATACCATATACTTCCCTGTCACTCATGTGCAATCTTCACTTTATTAATGGCTTTCCCAGCCAGGATTCTCATACCTTAGATTTATCTCTCTTAATGCATTTCTGCTCTATTCAAGCACTTGATGGATGAACATCCCATAGGGTCTGCTAGCCCTTGATCTTGAGAGAACAGCAGCAGGCAAAGCCACCGTTGAACCTGTTGGCTAGTTCTCCCATATTAAGTGTTTCTCTTGCAAGGCCTTGTCATCTCTATCTGAGCCCCTTTGCATCCCCAGCTTCTTCACCATCCACTCAGCCAGACCCAAACAATGACACAGCAGGACCGGCTGGGTATGACACAAAGACAAGGAAAATACAAGGGGAAGTCATGATCTCTGCTAGGCTGTACATCTGGGCTGTACCATAGGAGAGTGAATCTTTCTGCACTGCAACGAGGGAGGGATGGATGCTTTGGGTAATTCCATCCAAGAGACAGTCACCTCACAGTGACATCCAGATTGCTGCAGTGCCTAATGACAAAGCCAATTTTGAAAATCTCATAGAGGCTCCTGGCAGCCCAGACAGGTATCTAACCACATTTTTAAAATATCACAGCCTTTGACAGCATGAAGTAATCTCTATAGAAATATTAGTGGGGGAATTATTAACTTTGAATTCACTGAAGGTTTTCAGTTGTATGTGTTAAGTGAGGTCTGGGGCCTCTCCAGTGAGGCTAAAAGGGAATGCTGAATGATTACCCTCCCCTGACCAAGTCAGGGACCCTGTGGAAAAGCTTGTGTGTTCTTATGTAAGAAAAGATTGCGAGGTGAACTACATGCATAAGGCGGGTGAATGCAAACTTTGGGGTTAAACTTCATTGTGATGGTTTCTTATTTTCTGAATTCTGGACTTCACAACCTTAGTGGCATTTCAGTTTCAGTCAAAGCTGGGTAAGGATATTTATGTGTTCAAGATTGTTGTCTGGAACTTTGAAAATGGTAGTAAATTAAAAACTGCTGAGATGTTTGTTTTGTTTTGTTTTGTTTTGTTTTAATTAGAAAACAGATTCGGTTAACTTGCAAGGGAGTATTTATTGTCTTAGTGCAGTTTACTAACTCAGGTGGGTGTTCTTGGGTGTTGCCTATATTAAGATGGAGAAACTCAAGATGTGAGAATGTCACACATCTATCTACTTCTGAAAGGCTAAGTACAGTTAAAAAATAAACGTGTCTCTCTCAAATGACATAGCTCAGGGAACCATTCCTCGTGCAGGTGATGGCTGGATACCTAGTTTTACTTCTGCTCTAAAGACTGGGATTCTCAATTG
>KL280331.1:0-11969 GCA_000699545.1 Podiceps cristatus | reverse complement strand
CCCTACACAGAAGGTATCTTTCCTCATAATATTGAATATTTTTTTTTCTGAGGATTTTGAGTTTTTATCTCTCTTGAGATAAGACTCAAAACTTATCTCTCTTGAGATAAGTTTAACTTAAAATTAATTTTAAATTGTGTCCATTTGGAAGCATTGGTCAAATTATTACACTATTTTGTCTCATGTTTTTTCTAAGGCAACAACTTGCAACCGGCAGTTGAAACTCATTTAGGGTCCTGTTTGCCACACATGCTTGTAGACATCACATATAAATTAAGGGAAATAGCTAATTATGGCTTCTAATTATTACTACAGAATAATGTACAGGGTCAGATTAATAGCTCCTGTCAGTTCTGAGTGAGGTTTGTACTGATACTGTGATATAATCAAATAAATAGGATTGAAGGTAATATATATTTTCTGGTCTCTGGAATAGGTACATTGATGTTTAAAGAAATAATAATTTCTCTTGCCTTTTTTTTTTTAAAACTCATAGTAATAGGATAGATCAGACCTCATATTTGAGATGCCTAAACACGTTTTTAAATTATATAGGCTTAATTTAAGCACAACTTTAAGTCTGTTTCCAGAATAATTTAGAAATGTATTTGTCCAAAGTTTGCTGAAATGTTGATGAGCATGAGTCCTCACAGAAATGCTTTCTAAAATGCAGTTTAGTGGAAGGTCACTCTGCTGAACACTGACTGATTCATGAACACCTTATATGAGTAAAAGTTGAAGTGAACAAATGTGAAGATAATGCAAAAAATGGTCTAGGAATTCAACCATAGCCTAGTGCCTGCATAAGGACGGTGCATGGTAGAATACAGTGTTTTCAACTTGCAATGCCTTTCTTTTGTTGCTGTATGTAAAGGCGTTCATAAGGCATGCAAGCTTTTGTTTTTTTCAATATGAGCCAGCAGTTGGCCAAGAAGGCCAACACCATACTGGCTTGTACCATCAATAGTGTGGCCAGCAGGACCAGGGAAGTGATCATCCCGCTGTACTTGGCACTGGTGAGGCCACACCTGAGGGCTGGGTTCAGTTTTCAACCCCTCACTACGAGAAGGACATTGAGGTGCTGGAGCATGTCCAGAGAAGGGCAATGAAGCTGGTGAAGGGTCTGGAGAACAAGCCCTGTGAGGAGGACAAGAAACAAGCAATAGGACAAAAGGAAATTACCTCAAGTTGTACCAGGGCAGGTTTAGAATGGATATTAGGAAACATTTCTTCACTGAAAGGGTTATCAAGTACTGGAAGAGGCTGCCCAGAGAAGTGGTTGTGGAACCATCCCTGGAGGTATTTAAAAGACATGTAAATGTGGTGCTTAGGGACATGGTTTAGTGGTAGACTTGGTAGTGTTAACACTTGGACTTGATGATCTTAAGGGTCTTTTCCAACCCAGATGATTCTATGATTCTTTCAAGGGCATATATTTATGTCATTGACTTGTTTCCAACAGCCTTTCATAAGCTAAAACTTTGTCAGAATGGGCATGCTAGGACAATCTCTTGCTGATAGTAAAATCTGGCCAAGTCTGTTCTACTGAACCAGACCAATTTTTTTTCAAGAGAAGATACGAGACGATACAAGACAAATTTTGGAGTCTCCTAGCTGGAACATTGTCATTTCCAAGACAACACACCAGCAACAGCCACCACCACCAGCTACTTCAACGCACTGTAACTTCATTTTAGGAATACGTACAACATATTTATGAACCACTTTATTCTTTAAACTTACTGATATTTCCTTTCAACATCAAATGCATTCTAACACTTTTTTTTTTTTTTTGCCCTGTAACTTTTTCCCAGAAAAAAAAAAAATCTTATGTGTTGGCATTTGTTTTCATACTGCTTTAGTACAAAGACCATGCTGCATGATGGCTGATGAAGAGAGCATAAAAAGTAACATGCATGATAACAGATGCAGGTTGATGTGAAACTGAGCTGCAATCTCACCAGGTGAAAAAGGGGCAAAGTTCCAGTTCTACTGAGACAATATTTAATTTTAGATTTAGTTCTGGGAATTTCAGATGAGATCTTTCCTTCCAGGAAATTTGTGACAAAATCAAAGAAAGTGCCCTGTTCAATATTTGTACTGTAGCCTCAAGCCACAAGCCATGGTTTACACACAAAAAACTGAAAAGACGAGAAGAATTTACTAGTGATGACATATCTACACTTCTCTGGCATACTGCATTATGCACTTGCACCTTTTCTCGTTGGCAGATGCAAAATTCCTCACTTAAAACTTTGGCATCATGCTATTCTTTCCCTCTGATTCTGTCTCTCTTTCTTTTTCCACAACGCTGTTTCTCCCTCTCCTTTTCTCCTTCTTTTCCTTCGTCTCTTCTAGTAGGTCACTTGATAGTTACTCTTCCTGTTTGGATTTATTGCAGTGCCAATATCCAAGCCTAAACTAGAAATATGTAGCAAATAAAGTAATTTGTCTTGGCCCAGTCCCTAGCCTGCAGAGCTTTTATTATTTGCCTGATTTGTTATTATAGTTAATTGTATTACTACTTAGGCCTGCTAATACAGCACAAAAGCAAAATGAATTGATAGTAATGAGAAGCTTTTAGAGGCAATATTTAAGCAATAATGACCTCTGAGTCAAACATTTCCTGGCAGCTAATGACTGGCTGGAAGAGTAAAAGGTCTAGGATAAACCCAGGGGCTCTTAACCCAACCCACCATTAGCTGCCAGGAAATGCCTGACCCAGAGATCACTAATGCTATTATACATCATAAAAACATAAAGAAAATCTAATTACCTTTCTACATGTTAGAAAGCTAAAAATTGAACATCAAGTTGCCATGGATTTCGTTCCTTGTTTCCAGCACATGTGTTTTCCTAGGTGTTAATCACCAGTGTAGTTATCAAAATAGAAATTGATAATAACTCATTTGAAGTCAGTAACGTTATTTGGTGCTGATTAGGTGTAAACCCAGATAAGTCCCTTTTGTACTACTCTAAATCATCATAAATATTTAAATCACCATAAGTGTAAAGAGTAACCATCAGTTCAGTGGGATCTCAAAAGATAAGTTTCACTGTGACTGTAGACTACTTTTTATATCTTTAGACACATTTGTGCTGATACAGGAACAGCACACATTTGGAAAAGAATGTCAGTAGGATTTTTAATGCCAGCCTCCACCCAATGCAAGTAGGAAATAAATATGTTTAGAACTTCCTTTGCTGAATAGATAGGGAAATGATCTGTGAGCCAGTCCAGTTCCTATTCCAGAATAAAAATAAAAAGTCCCTCTCACAATTTCATGACCTAGTGATTAATATTTTTTCTTTGATATGGTTTCTTGTGTTTCAGATGCCTCTGATTTTTTCCCCAAAAGGTACCCTGAGAGTTTGGTTCTATTTTACATTAACCTTTAGGTACAACTCTTCATTTTCCCACTGCTTCTGCCTCATCCATTTACTTCACCTTGTCCTCTTTGTAAACAAATCTCACCTCTTTTGACAGCTGTCCTGGTCTCCTTTGAGACAAAGCTTTGGTTTATTATTTATGAAGGAGAGTTGTTGCAACAGAGGAGTTCCCAGAGCACTGTGTTTGGATGGGAGCCACTGCCAGACAAGCAGAGAGCTGGAGCTATCACCGGCAAAATGGAAGGCAGGTTGAACAAAGTAGTAGTGCATTTGGAAAATGTTACTCTCTTCCCTTCTGAATGACTGGGCATGACAGTATTTCTGCTGTGTGTTTTATCTAAGGTACAGACTGTACAGTGAGTGCAGCTATTGCCATTTGTTTGCTATAAAAACAAACACTTCCACTGGCTCCAGATCAGCTTCAGTGTGAAATTTCATGTGTCCTCCTTTTCTGAATATTTTCCAAAGGTTTGTGTTTTGTTTTGTCTTGTTTTGTTTTCTTGTACATACATATTTTTACCCAGGTGAGCTCAAAATTTATTCTCGAGTAAATGCTTTTTGTGATTTGTATATCCCTGTTGATTTAAAATCCTAGAGAAAATAGGAAGTTAATAAATCAGAGCAAATCAAGGAGGAGTTATACAACTCAGCACATGTTTACTTAGGTAAATATGGCAAGACTAGGTTGAAATGCAGAAGTAACATCATGATGTACAGATCTACAGCTATAAAGATGAAGAAACAAAGAGAAGTCTAGCTATAGCCTTTTCCTACTAGACTCCCTACCCTTACAACCTTATTTAGTAGTAGTGTGCAAATATAACATTACAGAAATGTCTGTTGACCAAAACCCAGTTGAGCCACAATATCCTGAAATTCTTTTCTATGTGGCAATTTATAAAATCCACCATGTTTAAACCCAGTGCCCCATTCTGTTCTTGAGTATCTGGAGTTGTATAGTTTGACTCATTAGCAATTAGCAATCATGCAGATGCTGTTATTCAGTGTTTTTGTAGTACAGAGATTTAACCTGCAATTCATTTAAAATGTTCCGTCACAGATAGCTACATGCAATGTATACTTTCCAACAGGCTGTATTTGCTATAACATCCAGCCAGAATTTTGGTTCTTCAGCACCACAGGGCACAGGGTGAAAACTCTTATATCACCCTTTAGCCCCCACATAGATTTATAAATGTGTCATGCAAAAGGCCATTAACACAGAAAGCACAAATGATCTCTAAGTGGACCTATCATATGAACCAAAAGAGTGATTGCCCAAACTGTTGCCAGTCACAGGAGTTCAACCCCAAGGGCAAAACATGGCCCAGAGTCCATAACCTCTCTCCCCCCACTCCTCTTTGCCACAATAATCTACTAAATCACATGCTTTAAAAGCACTAATAATGATTTCTTAACATAATTGTTTCTTGAGCTGGTAAAACCAGGGAGAAACAGTTGTCTAGTGTTGTCTTTATTTTATATTCCAGTTTAATTTACTACCTATTTTGCTAACTCTTTTTAGATATGTGGGGAAACCACTGAACTCAGATCAAAAAGAATATTTTTGCACACAGACTTAAAAGTCAAGTCTTATACAAAAATCGTTTCTTTGAACATGATGTTCTTTACTTATTTTGGATTAGTTTAAAGGCCTGGAATTGAGTCCTGTTGATTTGAGATAGTTACTTTTGATCATTGTTGCTTAAATTGCAATGACATTTTCTCTAGTTCCAGCTCCAAGGACACAAATTTGCTTCTTGCTTGGAATGACAGGTTCTGTGTGAAAAATCACTAGCATAAGGTGTCAATGCAAGGTCTGCTTAGTGCAGTGGGTTAATGAACTAGCTTTGTGCCTTGGGGAAAGATGAACTTGTAGATAATTTTGATCGCAAATGGAATAAGAACTGGTGATTCTCAACTGGTCCTCTGTGTTCATCTGTGCAGTGCAACACCCACGCTGTATTTCAGTAGGGACAGCTTGAAATTTTTATTGCAATTTATTTATTATTCACCCAGTACCAGATCTCAGTCAGTACCTCAGCAGAGCTGTATGCTGTACAAACCAGAGCTATAAAACAAAACCTTGCAGCCCAAAAGGGGGTCAGAGGCTCTCACCCAGGATGGAACGGGTACAGACATTGGCCAGGGCATTACCCAGCATAGCAGACTACTTTACAGAGGTGCAACCTGGCTTTTAGCCCTTGACTTTCATGAGCGCCCAGCTAAGCAAGCACAGCATGTAACTCCGGTCTCCCAAGCCCGGCTCCATCTCTGGGCACAGCGCGTGGTCCAGGATGAGGGTCCTGCTGGCATGGGGACCCAGGGTAAGCCAGACCCCCCTCTCATGGCAAGCAGGAATTGCAGACATGGAGGTACCCTCCTCTCTGTATGTTCAGCTCAGCTGTGTCTCTTGCTGCATAAGACATTTTGCAAAGGGTCAGGAAGGCAAGCCACCACACACGTAGGGCACTGAACCCACCCAGAGCTGGCAGGAGGTCTCAAGCTGATGAGATGTTGACACCCCAAGACCAGCAGTGGGTCCACAGCCTCTCGCCTTTCTCCTTACTGGGGAAGTCACGCACTATAGCTGGACCTAGCAGAACTGCCCTGCTTCCACCTGCTGAAAAAACTTCACTGCTTATTTTCACTTCTGATGAAGCTTACCTAAGCAGGAATTGAGCCTGAAATATACCTTTCCTCTGAAAAAAAATGTTTAGTTAAGCACTACGCAAGAATTAAAAGAAACTGGGATGATTGGAGAGCCTAGAAATATACAGATATCTCTCTGATATCAATGCACTAGCACTTAATTGAATCATCACTGATTGTTAATCAAGTGCCTGGAACTACTTTCACAGATCGTATCCCTATTTTGATAGCTGTTGTACAAGACTCCCCCCCCCCCCAAAAAAAAAAAAAGGGGGGGGGGATATTGATTCATTACTAACTTTATAATATTTGACAGTGTAACAGCCAAAATGTGCTCTTCTGAATGAGGATCTATGGCCCATAGTCTTGGTCCTGAGAGTAGCCAGAAGTGAGGCAAGTATAAGAAATGCTGTGTGTACATAGAGCAATCTTTGTCCTGAAACAATTTTACAGATTATATTAACACGGAGAGAAACTGAGAAACATTACCAGACATCGAGCCACGCAATGATTTCAGGTACCAAATGATTATATATCTTCTGTAAGCCTCAAAAGAAAAGGACATTTATAAGGAGGCTGAAAATGTCGTTCTGGAGACCAGCCCTCTTTCTCGTTCTAGGAGGGGAAGGAGGCTGACTTTACAGAACATGACAGGCCCAACAAAGTAAAGCCTATGCTTTAGGCTTGACTTTATGCTGACTGTACGTTATGCTTTACCCCACTAGGGCTGGTGTAGGACTTCCATTCCCAGAGATGCTGTGTGTATGCAGAATACGCACACCTCCAGTTCCGCTGCTTCTCTTGCTTTCATTTTCTATAGGTCCTAGAAGCCGAAAGACAGCTCACAACTTTAATTTGTTATAGGGCAGAAATCAAGCCATGCTCTTTGAACTTGTAGCAAAGCTTGATGAAATCTGCAGAGGTCCTTCATTTCTGAGACATCTGCGCTTGCACATTAACCCTTTCTCTCTGGTAAACATACAAGTCGTGTCTCAGAAGGTACTGTTGCATATGAGGAATGGAAATGCTCAATTACCCTTTACAAAAGAGTAATTGAGGGCTGGATGTTAAAAGCCAAAACCACCTTTAAGCAAATCATAGCACTGAATTAACTTTCTGTTCCTTTGGAGGCCAGCATAGATATCTAGTTTTCAGACTACACTGAAGAAATTTTCTTGGTTTTGTTGAAGGAATAAAGATTGATCTCAGCAAGGTACTTCCATTTCATCTGTTTCCCAAAGTGAAAGGAAATATGACACCTGAGTTTTAGCATCAGTCAATAAACTCAACTACAGTTCAATACAAATGTTGCTTTTCATTGCTTTATGATATAATGACTTAATTTGACATAAAAGCTGAAAAATAAAGAAACAAGGCTCCTGTAAGGCACCAGATATTTAACAGGAGTCCTCTTCGGACTCACTGCTGTAAATATGCATGAAGAAAGATCCCACATGCAGTATGTTAGAAAGCAGGAGCTAACTGAGTTAATTAAATAATCCCAATTTCATGGTATTGAAACTAGCATTGGAATAGAACTACCTACAACCTAATAAAGACCTTGGGATGTCTGTTGCTTTAATATTTCTATTATTTAAAGGAAATGGTAGCAGAAACCTTAGGCTTTTAATAATACTGAACACTACATGAAGATGAATACAAACTTGCAACTTCTAAATCAGCAACATAAAAACAAACCATTCCCTTTTTTCCCTATCTTTTCCTTCCACATTCATTTCAAGCAAGATTTCCACTGCAAATTACATTTCCGTTTTGCTGTTACTATTTTCTCATTTAAATATGTATTTTTGTCAGTGACAAAACCATGCTAATGTTTCCTTTTCTCTTTTTTTTTTTTTTGGGGGGGGGGGATTGTGGGGATGTTTCCTACATAAAAGTTACTCCTCCATGTCTTACCATTTTCTAATCATGTTTACCTGAGTGCAAATACAAGAGAAATTCAAAGATCTGGTTGATATGGATTCTTCACCCCTAGCAACAGAAGATTAATTTCCTGGGACATCATTTGAGATCTGCTGGAGAACTGCTTCACTTTTACAGAGGGACCTGGACAGGCTGGATCGATGGGCTGAGGCCAATTGTATGAGGTTCAACAAGGCCAAGTGCCGGGTCCTGCACTTGGGTCACAACAACCCCAGGCAACGCTACAGGCTGGGGGAGGAGCAGCTGGGGTGCTGCCAGGCAGAAAAGGACCTGGGGGTGCTGGTCGACAGCCGGCTGAACATGAGCCAGCAGCGTGCCCAGGTGGCCCAGAAGGCCAACAGCATTCCAGCTACTATCCCTGGAGGTAATTAGAAAGCATGTAGATGTGGTCCTTAGGGACATGGTTTAGTGGTGGACTTGGCATTGACAGATTAACGGTTGGACTCAGTGATCTTAAAGGTCTTTAACAATCTAAACGATTCTATGATTCTATGATTGGTGTTGCAGGTATGAAACATTTCTTAAAGTAAGAGCTTTAAAGGATAAGGCAACTGTAGTTAAAATGCTGTTAGTATTCAGTTAATACTTTCAATGTCATTGAAAGATGCACTTGACAGATATTATAGAAGCATAGTAATGTTAGTTCCAACTGCTTGCTTTTCCTTACCTCCCCTTATCGATATAGCAGTATGAACTTTGATACTGATGCCTCTTAAAACTGCTCTTTCCTTCTTCTCGTCAAGAGCAATCTGCACAAGGATAACTGCATGACTCTATGAACTGTGTTTGTGCAGGATAAACCAGTTTAACCTCAAAAGTGTTGGAGTTTTGCACCCAGTTGGTTCTCCTGGACAAGAGCCAAGACCATCTCTTAGAAGTGTTTTGTGGACAGTGAAGTTTGAATCAGTTTTCAAGTGATTTAGTTTTTTAGCTTTTCCTTTCAGAAACACTATGGCAACACTGAAACAAGATTCACTCACTATGGTGTTCTTGAAGATGTTACAGCACTGCAAATAATGCTGGATACTGATGGCTTAGGCTGCAGGATAAGTACAAGTGGAAGATTCATGTTTTATTTTAATAGAGCACTTAGAGGATTCATTATATTTAACTATTATTTTGGAGCCAGAGACAGTTTTGTATTTTATATTGCCCACAAGTGCAGTAGGACATAGAATGTGATCAACCGACATTTGAAACCCTATATAAACAGTAAATAATGGGGAAATTGAGGCAAGGGACTAAACATGAACAGTAGGACAGACTTAAAGCAAATTTCAGAAAGCCCAGATGGCTACACTGAAAATTAACTTCACAGCAGGGACACAATAGCTAATCCCTTTTTCAAATTTGTCAGCAAGCTGGCTGAGAACCTGGCCATGGTTATTGGCCACATGATAACAAAACATATTTCTTTAGGGATAATAAAATATCAGTATATGACTAATATGTACTATAAACTAAAATATGAGTAAAACATTAAAATTATTAACCTTAGCAAACATAAAAGAGTTGTACTAACAAAATGAAGTCCGTTGTCTCCCTTGCTGCTTGACTGCCCTTCAGGCAGTGACCAGCCACTGCGGGGAGGTTTCTGGTTGTTATTGATTGCACTCCTCTTGAACTCCTTCAAGATACTTGCAAGGATCTGCAAAACATGAGGTCTCTAAGGCTCCCCTGAAATCCACTTCAAGTGTGCATCACAGAGACTTGAAGGCTTGCCAGGGTCAGGAATCGATCTTCAGAGAAAACTGGCTGTGGGTCGGGGATGCTGGAGGAGGATGCCCCTCCACCTGCACCCAGAGGCATGGCAGTGAGGCCACCCATGGCCGGGCAGCAGCCCTGCCACGGGACCGGAGCCCTGCAGGGCACCCACGTCCACCCAAGGGGACGGGAGGGAAGGGTAGCCAACAAGGAGTACCCTGATTTGGGTATATTAAGCCCCAGGTGAAGGACTATGGAAAACAGGGGCAATGCACTATTTAAACATATGCATTCCCATCCATATCTTGAGTGCCGGTGAGATGCTGTGATGCGCCCTCAGTCAGTCATCTGCAGGTAATTTCTTCAGGGTGCAGAATAACCATCCCACACTTACTTTGAACACCTATGTGATTACGTAGAGTATTTTGGTGGTAACCACGGCTACACCACAAGTTGAGTGTTTCAGTACCCACTCCTCTATGTGCTTACCTTAAAGAAATGCAAGGTGATTGTACAGTGCATGTGTAATTCACTAAATTCAATATTGATATCAGAAAGTCTCTGAAAGTAAAAAGCTCACCCTCCCCATCTACCCAATTATCCTGAGAATGCCAGAGAATTCAACAGCCTCTGCTAAACAGAATGGAGTATTTGAATATAAAAGGAGAAACCCAGTAAAACAAAACCAAAAACCAAACAGCTTATCGAGCTGATAAATTCAGGATCCAAACCAGAAAACAAAGCCACTGATCAAAAAATTCTAGCACCTTCTTCTGCAGATCAGAGTCCTCGCAGGGGCCTCTCAACATTTCATAAAAGCAATCCTCCAGTCACAAATCAACTGAATTTCAAAGACAGAGGAGAAAAAGTGAATTTTAAAGCAGTCAGTAGGAAACAGACTTTGTTTCACAGTAAGAGTTCATCCAGGAGAGTTGTGCAGAGCCCCTGACAGTCAGAAAGTGAAAAGTCCAGGTTAAGCATTTCAGGTGGACTACTATATGCCACAGTTATAACCTGAATATACGGGTTGTACTCTAAAGCATAGGAAGTATTGAATAGTATTTTAAACTACATAGTTTTTCTTTCTGTTCTTCAGAGGATGGTACGAAACATCTGTCACTGAATCTATGCACTGAAGGAAATACAGTATAATTTAGGGCTGTATGTTTCCACCCCAGAAAGAGGAAATTAGATGCTTTAGGGTTGGTTGGTTTGTTTGTTTGTCAAATATTTTCTTTCCTAATGTTTTCCCTTCAGTTGTAAGATTTGTATAGAAATTGTGTGGAGACTGTCAGTCACTGTCAATATATATCTAGGCTTTAGTCTCCAGATGTCATTTATATTATCAGGGCAAATCTGTACATATTGATTTGAAGTACTTCTATTTAGATGCATATGTCATCACTAGTCTGCGGTTTGGTAGTTACCCTGGGGACAGTGCTTGGTCTTTTAGGTCTGGCTGGATCGGACTGCCAGTATAAAAACAATTGTGTGTCAAGGTCAATGTAATTTCTTCTGCAATCACAGGGAGTCTCGTATTGTAGTACCTGGAGAAAACTTTTGGCCTGCAAAGTTTTGACACTGCCAATAAACACTAATGACCATTAGCTCTGCAAGATAGTGAAGTTGTCCAGAGATTTTTAAGTACATTGATAAGTGTCAATTTCCTTACTGTACAGTTAGAGAAACTGATGCATGAGTAAAGTAAGTAATTTTTCCAGTGATAAGAACACTGTAAAGAGGGAGACTGCGTAAGAAAAAGAGCCTGCAATAAAAACATTCCTGATAGTATGACTCTCAGATTCACACATCAGTTGTGCTCTTCACTGAACCACATATCTAACCCTTTAGTTAGGATATTTTATTGCAGGTATCACATACTATGTGTGGTACGGGAGACTTAACAGAGCTCCATAAAATTTCCCTGAAAATTTATCATGTATTCTATTCACTACTACATATACCTCAAAATCATAATTGGTGACATGGCCCGTTGCAATTAAATAGCTTGAGAATGGTACCTTGTTGTAGTTTATTTTTGGCTTTTATCGTGTACCCCAGCAAGATTCAAAGACTAAGTAAAGAAGCTACCACCCTCTGAAGGCTGCAGGAGGCTGAACCCCATTTTGCTGAAGGAGGAGGAGAGCTTCCATGTGACCACTGGAGCACTGGCTGTCTCTGTTTTGCAAAAGGAAACTCAAGACCAGGGATGTCAGTGTCACAGGGCACAGTGCAGCAACGGTCAGGGCGGTTGTCGTGGTTTAACCCCAAACGGTAAC